>JAJGRW010001942.1:15000-184129 GCA_025461045.1 Carex parvula
AATCAATTTCACTTGTGTTTTTGTTATCTTTTGGAATAAGCTGATGTTGTTGAAGCAAAATCCCAAATTGAGGAAAGAAAAGCTTCCCAAAACTTGATAACTAATGGTGCAAATAGAAAAAATTACACACAAAGGCACACATACATCTTCACCCGACATTTTTATTAATATCCAAAGTTAATTAGAAATTAATATTTATGCTCAGAATTCCCGACTTTCGCCAAAAATACCCAAACTGGCCATAAAATGCCGGCTTACGTTTATGGCCGGTTTACTCCTTTTTTTCTTTTTTTTAAGAGACTATGAAGAGCAAATTAATGAAATCTAACACTAAAAATTTGTTAGATTACTTCTTTTAATTTATAATTAGCATATTTATACTAAAATACACTAGATTACTTGAAATTATGTTGAATTACACTATATTACAATAAATTATGTTGAATTACACTAAATTACGCTAAATTACAATAACTTCGCTACTTATGCTGAAATACTGTAAATTACGCTAAACTACGCAAAATTACGCTAAAGTAGGCTGATTTTGTGCCATCTTTCATGAATCATAAAAAATAGTAAATTTTTTTTGAAAATAATAAATATTGGTATTCTACAAGTTCATTATGTAACTAATTTACTGAGCTACTTATATTGAATAATATAAATGAAAATCTTAATTGGAAACTTCAACTCAAGTTTTGAGGCTCTTTTATTTGTTTTTTGTTAATTTTGAATTTCAAAAAACAACATAGTGGTTATGGACGCATGCGTATTTTCGCAAGCTTCCGAAAAGTGGTCATTTGCTGAAATCGGACACTCGAGCGCTGTTTTATGACCATTTGAAATTTTGTCGTCGTTTTTCGACTTTTAAGTGAAGATATCGTCTCTATTCATATGTAATTTAGCGTAATGTAATGTAATTTAGTATAATTTAACTTAATATAGTATAATTCAGCATAATTTCAAGTAATTTAGCGTATTTTAGTATAAATATGCTAATTATATTCAAAAGAAGTAATCTATCAGATAATTTAAATAAAAAATTCAAATTTTCAATGTTAGATTTCATTATCTTGCTCTTCATAGTGTTAAAAAAAGAAAAAAAAGAAAAGAGTAAACTAGCCATAAAATGACCGGCTTATGGGAGAGTAAAATCAGCCATTTTATAGCCGGTTTGGACATTTTTGGCGAAACCCTAGAATTCTGAGCATAAATATTAATTTCTATTAAACTTTGGATATTAATAAAAATGTCGGCATCTTCACTGTCCTGAAAATAGAAAAAATTACACACAAAGGCACACATACATCTTCACTGTCCTCCAGAGGGTTCTTGATTTCAGCACCACTCGGTGGTGTTTGGTTGAGGTCTAAACCATGGAATAAGAGATTTAGGCCTCAGTTCTCATCAAGTGTATTGTTGATTTTATGAGCAGGAAAAAGGCCTCCGATAAAATTGCAACTGATAAACCAAGAGTATATGTACATATAAAATAAGCAACATAAGAGTACTCTTAAGCAAAATTAAAGTACTCACATGCTACAGAAACATAATAACTTGTTTAAACAGAGATATTTAATTACCTGACTGATAAAGCATATATATATACACACGGTAACAATAGCTTAAACCTTAACAGGTTTAAGACATGAAAACCAGAGCTATTATGCAAAAGCCTAACCACAAAAAATATCATGTAGGCTATTTGCATATACAATTCAAAATGCTCAATTTCTCTTCTCAATTGTTTCCTTTTAGATATGTCATTACACCTCTCGCTGTACAGGATTTCATCTCTTACAAACTTCTAGTCATGATTTACTATTACTATAGAAGAATGAAATAAATTTGACCATCAATCAAATGCACAACTTCAGTTTCTCAGCATCTCTTAATTAAACCGCCCACATTACTTGCTATCTCTTGCTTGGCTTGAACTGACACAGGCAAGTCACCAACATACATGTCGAAAAAGGCCTCTGTAATAACAATAATCAGTAAGAAAAAATTATGATTAAAAGGAGCACATAAGAAGTTTTGAGGGAACATACTAAAAATTGAAGGTTCAAATGCATCCATCATGCCTCCATTTTTTTAATTTTAGAACTCAAAATTTAAAACTTAAATGTCGAAGTACAACCGTTAGATGTGATCTACATCATTATGATTTTTAACTTTGTTTTGATTGTTATCAAGAACTTGCAAAAATACATGATATGGATAATTTTTGGACGTCAATTTTTCAACTTATTGATTCACATAAAACAAAACTGAAAAGTGATAATTTTTTAAGTGCATATGGAGAAATTAACACAAATCACATCTAACGGTTTTATTTTGGCATATAAATTTTATAATTATTGCTATTAGAAAATAAAATAAAATGGAGGCACAAAAAATTGAGGCATTTGAACTCTCTTAAGAATTTATAAACTTACTGCAGAGATCTTTGCAATGCACAGCACCAATATGTTTGCCATTGACTGCACAAAAGAAACAATATTGATAATCAGGTCAATATATAGAATTATAATCATTTCCATTTCCAGTTAGCAAACTAGTGTTATGCAAACTTGAAATAAGTTGGATCCACTACTATTTCTTTGCAACGATAACAATAGCAATATGGCCGTAGAAGGGAGTAAAAAAGCTTACTTTCAGTAATCAATTGACCCTCTGCTGTTCGTCTGAAATCAATTGTTGTGCCCTGCACAGATTAAAACCATTATATACTAACATTTTGTTGAACAGAGTAGCATTGAAGTAATAACTGACAACATTTCATGGTTCATACCACAGGTATTCTGATGTCTTGGCTGAAATAAGAACCAAACTTTTGGAGGCAATGATAATCTGTCTCTGGATTCATCTGTTATAAAAATGAAATTTGAGATAAGATTGTATTAAGTACATCAAATAGAATAAGTTTTAAATATTCAAATTACCTTTTCTAGTCGAGAACGAAGGCACTTCTCAAATGTTCTGAAAAAAGACAAGAGACAAGTAACTATAAGAAATAATGTCTAACTTTTATTTGAATATTAATGATTGAAAAACAAATAAAAAGTCAAGCAAGTAGTTGGAAACCAGAATTCCAAAATTATATTTGAAAACGATCTGCAGAGTAAAAATAATCACTTACTTCCTCACATTATTAATACTGAGTCCATTGCAATTAACTACCAGTCGAACTGTCATATGTATATCCTCCCTGTGACAATAACACACATTTCAATTACTTTAAAACTGAAGTACATTATCAATAAAGAATATAATAAACACTAAAAAAGAGTAAACAATAAAAATACAATATATGGTTATCACCCAAGGATTTTGCTAAATTTAATTTGGTCAAGTGAAGCATATACAGCAAGCTACCTCAGCAGATCTCTAAAGAAACCAGGATTATTCTTCAGCTCAGCAGTTGGCAAAGAGGCATATTTCCAACCTAGCTTCTCACACAGAGAATCAGGATGTATATCTATAAAATGAAAAACATGCATCAATCCTGTTGCACACAGTAATAAATACACCACAGAAAGAAATGAGAAGAAATAATACACTCACATAGGCCAAATGCATAGACTGAGAGAGTCTTGAACCTCATAATTGTCATGGTCTTAGAACCAGTTCCGACAAGCAACTGTGCATTATATAAAAATCACTTATAAACATACTATACAAAAATTAGCAAGGAGAGATAAGCAGGAAAGAAGGAATTTGTACCACCTCAGTGGTATAATTGAAATTATCTTCTATAAAAGTGGGGAATTTTATTCCAGTTTGCTTCTCAGTCGTATCTCTCATCCATGCTATATCTGAAATGGGAATGTTTGCACATGCTTTGCAATTCTCCCCGTACGAAGCAAAAGGAAGTGACTCAGCAAGCACCTTTGATGACCTATTATGGCCATGCAAAAATTACAAAAAGAAAATTACTAAAAGGACGGAAGAAAAACAAGACATAAAAAAAGTAACGAATTATATCAATAACTAATTTGCATTTCTGCTCCAATCATGTTTGGTGTATAGGAGGAGTTGGTGGAAAATTTACAGAACAACCATCCCAACAATTTTTTCAAAAAATAAAAAATACTCCATATCCTATTGTGAAAATCATCTAAAACCACAGGAATGTAATTCCTATACTAATCCATACATCAGCACCAAAATTTAGTTTCGGTATCTGATCATCAGATGCTAGAATTTGGTCAAATATCAGAACTCAGTTACTGAAATTGACAAAACCTCTTATTTCAAAATTCAATTTATCTCTATTGTGAGAAAATACCTGTAACTGGATCCAATGCCAGAACCCAGAGCTGAAATCTACTTTAGTATCAAAATTCTGACAAGTGGGTAATCACGGATATGGTAAATTAATATTTTGGACAGTGGGGTACAAAGGTAAAAAAGTTGCTCAGGACAGTATTTTGCAAATTGTTCACGCGCACACACACACCCCAGAAAGAGAGAGAAAGAGAGATTACATATTGTCAAAAGGAGGTACGCCGGCACCAGCAAGAGAGAGAACCCCGTAAGCGGGATTAAGCTGAACGTCTCTCAAAACTTTTCCAATTGTCATATTCAAAAACCTACCCAGCACAACTTGCATTGACCTTCCGTCCCATTTCAATTTCTCTATACAATGCTTGATTTGTGATGGGTGAACCCTTGATTTAGCATGAGAAAGATTTGAACTTGTTTCCCTTGAAAGCCAAAAGAAAAGTGCTCCTGTGACTTTATTCAGCCGGTTGAATGATTCATGCAAAGCTAGAGTTCCTGATGCATAGAGGTTTTTCGGCCGTTTGATCGAAGAATCTACCAGAGAACTGAATTGGGAAATTAGATTCTGGCTGAAACCATAAATTGACTGTGAATCTGACAATATCACGATTGGTGCATTGATTTGGTCTAAATTTGGCAGCAACGGCCAATCTCGTCTCATGGTGAGCTTTCCTGCTAGATTCGATGTAACACGAACATATATGTGCCTGTTGAGTTAGAAATGGGGCCAAATTATTAATGTTCTTCTCAATGTAATTGTAAAAACACAAAGTATTTGCTTTAATAAAC
The DNA here is from genome assembly GCA_025461045.1 of Carex parvula. Classification (NCBI taxonomy): domain Eukaryota; kingdom Viridiplantae; phylum Streptophyta; class Magnoliopsida; order Poales; family Cyperaceae; genus Carex; species Carex parvula. Next base: position 20,077 of record JAJGRW010001942.1, read on the forward strand.
AAAGCAAGCAAGAATCCAAGAGGTTCTCTGGAATGGGGAATTCCAACGATACCATGCATTGGACCAGGCAGGTCCCCACTTAAAATGCAACAATTCAGATTTACCAAAGAAAGATTAACGAAAGAAAACCAAAGCGCTTCTTCAATTTTGTTCTCCCCACAAATCAATCGTCAATTTAATCATACAAACCGATACCAAAAAATTGTAAGAAAAACAACAATTTTGCCCGGACCAACGAGAATTATTTAATTTAATCATTCATCCAAAACGACAAAAATAACACGAAATCTGAAAAATAGCACCAACCCGTACAGTTTTCGTAGATTTCAGGAAAACCAAGCCGTATAATTCGCCCAGTTTATGAGATCAACAGAGAAAAAAGCTGGCGGGAAAGTCGGAAGGGAAAAGCTGGGGTTTCTTCCTTCCTCCCTTCTTTCCTTCCTTTTTCTCGAGAATTAGAAAGGGAATCGCGCAAGAGCAAATAACTGACCAAAAAATTAAAAAGGCAGTAGTATTATAGAGGAGGAATATTCGCGCTTGAGCCGCCCCAAGAATTCATATCACCTTAAGGGTGTCCGTGCATTCTACCACGTCCGGAATGACCCAAGAATTAAAAAGGCAGTAGTATATGAGATCAATATGTTTATATCCTGACCGTCCTATTAGAACTCGCGCGAATATTAAAGGGTGTCCGTGCATTCTACCACGTCCGGAATGACCCGGATTCTGATCGGACGGTCCGGATCTAAAAGGAAATATGCTGTTACCTCGGAGATATGGAATCGGCCACTTGTCAAAGAAACCCCTCTATTTTACCATATACATCAAATCAACAATTATTTTCTTGAGGGATGCTTCTATGAACATAAGGACCTATTTGTAAAGAACATATTTTCATTTTTAAAGTTCAAACAGTCGATCCGACCATTCAACATTATCTGCATATTAAAATGTACTTGGAGGTCAAATTTTACATTTTTTTGAATTTTTTTACTATTTATTAAGTATTTTACAAAAATAGTCAAATTCAGACCATTGAATTTTGTATCCATCTTAATAAATAGTAAAAAAATTCAAATAAATGTAAAATTTGACCTCCAAATTCCTTTTAATATGGAGATAATGTTGAACGGTCAGATCGACTGTTTGAACTTTAAAAATAAAAATATGTTCATTTTACAATTAGATCCTTATGTCCTAGAAGAATTTGCCAATTTTCTTTAGTAAAAATTAACACAAGCCGTTCTGTATGATTATGACATCTCTCTTTGATTCTACTTATGTATTGGGCATAAAAGAATTTGATGGGGAGCTTTAAAAAGATGCCGCGTATCGTGACACGTAGAGCTCATTAATTGCGACAAAACAACTCGGTGATGAATCGGCAGAAGGGACAGTCGGACAGATCTTTGAGAAGTAATCAAGGCCGGTGACTAGCCCGCCCACTCTTTGAAAAAAAAAAAAAAGCATGTAGTCACCGGTGGCGTCTGGGGTTGTATTTGCCGACATTTCTACTAATATCCAAAGTTAATTAGAAATTAATATTTATGCTCAGAATTCTGACTTTCGCCAAAAATATCCAAACTAGCCATGAAATGGCTGGTTTTTTTTAGAGAGACACTATGAAGAGCAAAATAATGAACTGAAAATTTAAATTTCTTGTTTAAATTATTTGTTAGATTACTTCTTTTGATTTATAATTAGCATATTTATACTAAAATATACTAGATTACTTGAAATTATGTTGAATTACACTATATTACAATAAATTATGTTGAATTACACTAAATTACGTTAAATTACGCTAAATTACAATAACTTCGCTAATTATGCTGAAATACGGTAAATTACGCTAAACTACGCAAAATTACGCTAAAAGTAGACCGATTTTGTGTCATCTTTCATGAATCATAAAAAATAGAAAAAAAATTTAAAAAATAGTAAAAATTGGTATTCTACAAGTTCATTATGTAACTAATTTACTGAGCTACTTAGATTGAATAATAGAAATAAAAATCTTAATCGGAAACTTCAACTCAAGTTTTGAGGTTCTTCCCTTAGTTTTTTGGCAATTCTAAATTTTGAAATCCGACATAGCAAGCACGGACACATGCATCTTTTCGCAAGCTTTCCGAAAAGTGGTCATTTGCTGAAATCGGACACTCAAGCGCCGTTTTATGACCGTTTGAAGTTTCGTCGTCGTTTTTCGCCTTTTTAGTGAAGATATCGTCCCTATTCATATGTAATTTAGCGTAATTTACTGTATTTTAGCGTAATGTAATGCAATTTAGGGTAGTTTAACTTAATATAGTGTAATTCAACATAATTTCAAGTTATTTAGCGTAATTTAGTATAAATATGCTAATTATATATCAAAAGAAGTAATCTAACAAATAATTTAAACAAAAAATTCAAATTTTCAGTGTTAGATTTCATTATCTTGCTCTTCATAGTGTCTCTAAAAAAAAAAAAACAGAAAAAGAGGAAACCGGCCATTTTATGGCCGGTTTGTTTGGCGGAAGTTGGAAATTCTGAGCATAAAAATTAATTTCTAACTAACTTTGGATATTAATAAAAATGTCGGTTGTATTTGGGACAGGTTCTAATTTTAAATAGAAAATTTTCTTTAAATAAAAGTGTTTTCAAATCGGGTGTTGCCAAAAAATATTAATTTATATTTGCTCATCTATTTTAGAAATTAATTGTGTAATGTATGAGAATTTTTTTCGCTTTCTGAACGCTAAAAACAATCAAAATTGAAATTAAGTTCATATTAATTTTAGCTATTTTTATTCGTAATTTCAAGCTAATTTTATCAATGTTGATTTTTAAACTGCACAGAACATTGGAACAACTATGGTGACATATGATTTTCTTCGCACATATTCCAATATTATACTAATTAGGCTGATACACATTATTATTCTCTGTCCGTGTTAGTAACAAATTAGTAGAATTATTGTTTTTTTTTCTTCTAAAAGTGAATTTTAATTTTAATTAAGACCAGGGCTATGGTACCATGCATAGTGCATATTGGTTTGTACTACAAATTAGTACTTTTGTTTTCAAAGTTAAAGTAGTTAATCTGATTTGTTCATCGTGATTTTCATATGAAAACGTACTTATAAACTAAGTTTTATATATTTTATTTTCTTACTATTTTTTAAATAGGTAGAAAATTACTACTTTTGAATGGTCTAGAATCTTTTGATCAAGATTTTTTTTATCTATTTAAAAAAATAGTAAAAGAAATTCTAAAATTCTAAAAAAATGAAAAATGTGATATATGAGTACATTTTCATATGTTAACTAATTTAGATCAAAAAGTTTGGACTTTAAAAATAAACATATTGATCCATAGTACCGACCAATATGCATTATTCACTGTACGTACCATAGCCTCACTCTTCAATTAATATAATATGATGAGAGACTTATTAATCTTCTATATTTATAAAAAAAAAAACTTATATTTATGATAGCATATAGGAGTACGATGTTACTCAAATCATAGTGATTATTGTGCCCGTCTGAAAAGCTAATTATTCAATGTATCAGACTACTGTCATTTTCAAGGAATAATTTTGATGAATGCATCTTTGAGGTACTAACAATTTCTATTCTAAATATTTAACTTTCGGATCAAATGCTATTTTCAAAACTGTTTATTACAAAAAGGTTGCGTGACGGATCATAAATGAAGAGGTCCAACCGTGAACCGTCGAAGCAGTTATCATTTATCAAACTGATCTCCACTATATTTCGCCGAAATTTTTATTAATAGAAATAATAATAAATGAATGTCGACATAGAATATTGAATTCGTCTGAATTTCAAATCTAACAAAGACGTTACTGTTCGTAACGTCCAGAGGACGTTATCAACGGTAACGGCCCGACTAACTCATCGCTAATCGCAGTTGCTAAGGAGCTGACCGTTGAGAACGGTGACGTCCAGGGAGAAAAGGGAAAAAAAAAAAGGCTGTGGCCGTCGCCAACGATGACCGCCAGCCCTTTTTACTTATTTCTTCTTTCGCCAACGTCGCTTTTTTACTTCTTTCTTCTTTCGCCAACTTTATGAGCCTTAGGCTAATATCAAACTTGTTCTTTTGGTGTTATATACAAGGTTGACTAACAACCTTGAAATTTAGAAGGTTGACTAACAACAGAAGCCAAGATGATTATTAGTATTTATATCGCAACAACAAAATATTGGAGCATATCAAATATTGGAGAAAATCAAAACCAAAGGGACAGATAAACAACTGGGCTCTGTTAATCAACACCCATTCATATAGAAAGAAGTAAAAAAGCGACGTTCGCGAAAAAATAAAGTAAAAAGGGCTGGCCGTCATCGTTGGCGACGGCCACAGTTTTTTTTTTTTTTTTTTTCTCCCTGGACGTCACCGTTCTCAACGGCCAGCTCCTTAGCAGCTGCGATTAGCGATGGTTAATCGGGCCGTTACCGTTGGTAACGTCCCCTGGACGTTACGAACAGTAACGACTTTGTTAGATTTGAAAATCTGACGAATTCAATATTCTATGTCGACATTTATTTATTATTATTTCTATTAATAAAAATTTCGGTTTCACGTGGGTCCCACCCTGGATTCTTTCTTTCTGCACTAGCATATTCTGCATAATTCGTGTAGCGGATAAGTTAACGCTTAGCAATTAGAATAGTAACAAAGTTCTGAATCCCCATTAATATTTGTATCATATCTGTAGTATTTTACAAAATACTTTGAATCATAATAATTACTTTCTAATATGATTCCACAACAAATAATAATATGGGAAGAATATTATTTTCATATACCCAAGGTGAATGTATTGTATGGGATAATGTTTTTTCATATCATGAACTATATTTGAATGCACGTGGTACCTTGTAGCTTGTTTTCTGAAGCAACCTATGAAATCATGCATTCGATCAACTTCCCTTCAACAATAAGCAACAAATTAGATTATATTGCGCAACATGACGTGAACAGATTCATTCGAATATCTATAAACATAAGTTCTGAAAATAAACCTTATCAAACACTGGCAAATCGACTCGAAAATTTTAGTCATATCCTAAAAAAAAAACGAAATTTCAAATATGATCTCGATTTTTCAAATCGTGCTCCTACCGCTATGCAATTTCTCAAAAAAATTGGCCGGAATTTTTAAGCTGGAAAAAAAAATAAAAATGCTCCTTAATGTGTTGCTGGAAAAATATTAAAAAGTTTGAATCAGAGTTATTGATTCTCATTCAAATTTTGGATCTAGGTCAATAAAAATGTTTCGAGATTCTAAGTTACTCCATCTATTTATGTAAAAGTGTTTATTCATGTAAAAGTGTTTATAAAATGTATTAAAATATAAAAATATAACTATGTAAATAGAGTATAGGATACTGTAAATACCTTTCTTTTATTATCAATGAAATCGTCATGTGAGTCCGCTCACTGACATTCAAAAAAATAAAATATAAAAATATAAATTGACTTCTGATTAAAACTGCATGTTAAAATATTTAACAGTCAGCTGTGAACAGGGGCGGATTCAGGATTTCGGTCAGAGGTAGACACAAACTACTAACAATAGTGCAAATTTTTTTTCCTGGCGAATAAGAGCAGAGTAGCGGACAAAAATTTAAAAAAGCCATGGTGTGCGGATATGTCACGGCACGGTACGTTTCGGTCATGGCACGGCATGTTTGCCGGTCACGTGTCGTGACTCACATGTCCCGTACCGTGACCATCTTTAAAAAATTTGGCACGATACGTCATGCAAAATATTTAATCGCGGCACGACACATAGCCACGTGGGTCACGTGTAATTAGGACCGTTAAATCTTGATCAAATGGTGAATCTTGAATAAACTAATATAAATTATGAAAAATAGTTAAATATGACCAAACGTGACAAACTGGTCACGTGTGGTCAAAGCGTGACTAACGTGCCGTGACTATTATTCCAAATTTGATCATGGCACAACATGACACATAAAAATCTGACTTGGTCATAGCACGACACGTGATTCAGGGGTAGGCACAAGTCTATCTAGAGATATGTACAAGTTTAATTTACCACTAAGTCTTAACAAACATTTCAAATTCAGAAATAGGCAGGTGCCTACCCTGAGCCCATGTAGATCCGCCGTTTGCTGTGAATTCATATCACCTGAGTCAACTCAAAATATTTTAAATTAGATTCAGACCGTTCAATCTGCTTGAGCACAAATATTAAAGTCACGGCCCGGATTCGGTCCGATCTAAACTCAAAATTTAAGTTACTTCAGATAATCCGGACTCGTCGGCTATAGGGCAAACGGTAAAAGAGAAATTAACGTCAGATCATCGCAGTAGTGAGCATTACCCATTAATTAACGCTTTTATCACCATCTCCTGCGTCAAATTGTGAATCAACGTTGTTACAGTCTTCTCACCTCCGCTTCGGCTCAAATCAACCGATCAAACAAAGAGAAATCAAATTCAATTTCATCCTCACTAGAGAGAGAGATTTGGTAGTTGGGAGGGGTGATGTTGCACGAGAGAACAAGCACCTCCGTCACAGACGAAAGCAGCCCGTACGAACCTCACTTTCTTCCATTGGGGATTAACTTTCGATAATTTTGATGCAACTGATCACCTTTTAGACTTGCAAATGCTGTAATTTGGTGTCCTAAATCTGCATTTGTTAGATATTTAACAGGTCTTGTCTTTTGATTGTATAATTTTGTGATATTTGTTTTTTGCATTTTGCTTCAATTATTGCAGATTTCTTGATGTACTGAGAGAGGCTCCGCTATCGGGTAATAGACAGCCCAGGAGTATACTCGGTGCCCTCATTTATTGTTTGCTATTGGCAAGTAACTTAGTCTCATACAAATTAATTTTGCATAGCACTACCCCAGTATTATCCTCAATCAATTTTTTTTAGGAACAAAAGTCACTGTGTTAATTTAAATAATGATGAAAGGACATGAAGTTTGCGTAGGTGCTTTCTGGTATTTAACCTCGATAACCCAATACCAGAGTGGCATGGTGTGATACCAAAACCCCCAATTGACAATCAATCCTTTTAATTTAAAACCCTAGTTGGCCTCAATTAACCCTAGGTCATGCTATAAGCTTGAAACAAGGAAAGCGTTTTTTCAATTGAATTGGTTTGTGTTGTTTGATGGTGTTATTAAATGATTTATAAGTTAATCAGCTCATTTCTTATTTCATAGGCAGGTTATGCTGCGGTAACAATAGCATCTCCGTGGGTTTTCTTTTATGTACCTAGGTTGATTCCGGCACTGATCTGTAGCTGTAATGTACTTCTCCTGTTTATTACAGGTTTGCAACTAAACCCAATTCCGTTTTTCCTATTTTATATGCTAAAGATCGAGTAGAACTAGGGTGTTCCTAAGTTCACCAAGCCCCTTTGTGAACTCAACTCTAAAACCTATTGGATTGGCTTCAAACGACCAATCCGAACCGTTGAAACCCATCTACCTTACGAGTGATGCGTCTACATGCGAAAATTTAAAATTTTCGAATTAATTTTGTAGAGTCAAGTGGTAAAAAAACGTTAAAAAATGAATGCATTAAAATTAAATAATTAATAAATAAACCTTCTAATTTTGACCACTTGACTTTATACTAAATTAATTCGAAAGTTTAAAATTTTCGCATGTAGACTCATCACTCGTAAGGTAGATGGGTTTCAACGTTTTGGATTCGTCGTTTGAAGCTAATCCGATAGGTTCTAGAGTTGAGTTCACAAAGGGGCTTGGTGAACTTAAGAACACCCTAGTTCTATACTCCAAAGATTCGTAGAATTCATAACATTATTTTAATTACTTCATATATGTATGGTGCGTCTTTCCTTAATCTTGCTGAGTTTTATTGAGAGTTAAGTTGGAGTATGTTATCTTGCAGCTGTCTTTCAGCAATACTGGGTTTACCAGGTTAGAAAAGTGCGCTTACAGGTACTACAATCATTATATTCTAATTATTTTATGATTTCTCTTTTCACTAATTTCTGATAATGTTCTACAGCTGTATAATATAGTACTTTCCTTAATTAATCTGACCTATTGTAAAACAGGGCTATTATGCTTTTAGCCAGAAACTCAAGCGTATTGCTCGCTTTCCATTTGTGACCATCTCTTGCGGTATGTATACATTTAAATGATAGTTTACTTTTGGCCCCCTGAATCATTGCACTTGTTCAATCAAGCGCCTCATTTTATGTGTCAGACCTGAGTGCCTGTGACATGCTGCCAGCATGACACTAACATTGTCTGTAGGTGATCAGGTGGACATGACACTCTGGTGATGACATGGCATTCATGCTTTATAAGATGTCATCCCATCATATACGGTTCAGGGACAGAACATATTGGACAAAGTGCAGTAGTGTAGATGCCAACAGCAGATTCATCTTTCATTTATATTAATTTTAGTCAACACTGAAGTGCTTTTTATGTATAATTTTTTTAACATTTCAGGCAATGCCCTGATGCTACTAATCTTAGTTTGGGAGCATTATCTGCATGTAGTCTCTCTTTCTTTAATGCTAAGGTAAGGTAAACTTGGAGTTTTAAAGCTAACACTTTTCTTCAAATGCTAACAATCCAACTGAGTGATCCAAGCCACAATGTGATCTCATCTGTCGGATTAGTTAAAAATTGCTATAAATCAGTGGGTTAGAAATAGATCGTATTGTAAAAACTCTACATAGAAAATCAAATAAGCAATCTTATAAGTTAGGCATGATTGGTACATATTAAAATAGTTATGGATGAAATTTCATTGCATTTAAGCATCATTTTATCATCAAGTAACAAATAATTTATTTTGTGCCGTTCAAAATCCCTTCTTTACTCCTCATCCGTTGGATGGGATAAGAAAATTAAAATAAAAAAAATATGAAACTTGTTACTATTCTAAATTTCGATGTGTAATTTGCATTGGATGGCTTGGATTGCTTGTTGGGAGTTTAAAATGCATGATTTGGAACCCTAAATATTTTTGGTGAAGTGCTAACATTGGTATATTAACAAACTTGATAAATTTAAACTTGATAAAAAGAGCTACTCATTTTCTTTAATTACGTGTGTGGTATTACTACTTTAAATATCTGCAGGATTGCTGCTGTGGCAGAGGCTTTATGTGCTGGATGTATTATGAGTTTATATATAGGTAAAACAACCTGTCCTTTTTTTTATATTTTTGAAATCATGGTTTACAGTACCTGCTACTTGTAACTACCTTTGGCAGGGTGGGCACTTGCCGTGTCCTAACTCAAAGAAAATGAATTATATTCCTTTATTTTCTTGGTATTTTGAAAAAAAAGTGCAAAATTATGCTTACAAACCAATATAGTTGTAAGATTGCCCACCCTAAATGCATGCGTGGTCATTAATTATTTTATATCAAAGATTCCGAGGATCAGTATGAACATTTGATTTATTTTTATATATGCTTTTTTTGAAGGTTGCATTCACAAATACAATTCATTGAATGGCGAACCTGACATACTGAGGTCCCTTTACTCTGCAATACAGCCATCCAGTGCTTTGGAGGGTCTGAGGTGACAACATAAAGTTTGGAAATGCTACTCTTTATTTTTTTAATTCAATTTTACTGAGATACTATTATTAAGATCTTTCATCAAATCTTAAAATTTATCCTATTACAGATATTATGATGCTGGTAGTCTTTCTGACCAACAAATGGCATTGCTCCAGTACCAAAGGGAAAACCTTCATTACCTAAGCGAGGAGGTATTATTAAATTGATTGAGGCTATGGTACTATGCATAGCACAGATTGGTCCGTACTATGGATTGATATCATCGTTTTCAAAGTCCAAACAGTCGATCTGAACCGTTCAACATGATCTCCTTTACTATTTTTTTAGATGAGTAGAAAATTACTACTTTTGAATGGTCTAGAATCTTTAGATCAAACGATTTCCTACCTATCTAAAAAAACTGGAAAAAAATTCTAAAAAATGTAAAATTTGATCTACAAGTACATTTTCATATGAAGATCATGTTGAACTGTTCGGATCAATTATTTGGACTTTGAAAACGGAAATATTGATCCATAGTACGTACCAATATGCGCTCTGCATAGTACCATAGCCTCACTCTTATTAAATTTCTTACTGTTAGATAGACCATTTCCTTATTTGCTGGAGGTTTCACAAATATACTTGCAACCAGACATGGATTTTACTAATAAGACAAGTAGACAAACATCATCTCTAGTTAAGATGTCAATTTTAATTTTATTCCATCTCATACAGGTCCTTCGCTTGCAAGAATGCTTGAGCAAGTACCAAAGATCTTATGATGGAAATGCCCCTCAGGTTCTTACACTTAAATTTGTTATCTTCTTTGTTATTAATACCCCGTCTCTTGTTTCATCTTTTTATTTTTATTTTTTTGCCAAATGAAGGTTGACCTGGCTCATCTTTTAGCATCTAGAGATCAAGAACTCCGTGCTTTATCCGCTGAGGTGATGTCATATTCCTCAATTACAAAATAAAAGAACAAGATAAAATACAAAAAAAAAAAAATCATCTATCTGTAGTTGTAATGACTTTCCGCTTAAACTATAGTATTTGACATGATCAAATTAATATTGCAGATGAATCATTTGCAGTCAGACCTACGCGTTGCACGTAGCGTAATTGCTGAAAGGGATGCTGAGAACATGCGCATTCGTTCACTTAACAACCAGGTTACAACCACTTTAGTATCTGAAAAATTAATTAAAAAATAAAATGTAAAATGGGGAAATGGGAAAACTTCCTGCTAAAGGTTAACAGAGTTTAAATGTTTTGTAGTATGTGGACGAAAATGAGAGACTTAGAGGCATACTTGGAGAATGGAGCGCTCGAGCTGCTAAGGTATACCTTATCAGATTGGCATATTTACGAGTTTAAGTTGGCTTTTATCAAATCTCAATCGAACTTACTGAATCTGTCAAGATGACCAATCGGCACTTTAGAAGCAGTTCTATTACCCAAACCGTTGACCAAATAGGTTATATTATGCCTGGTCCAATTGTCAGTGTTGCCCAATTTTTAGATCTGGTTGGTTTTGGTTTTATTTGCAACTAACCTGTTTGGTACCATACTGATCAGGTTCAATATAGGTATAACGAGTATTTTCCCTTTCTTACCATAAGCTATGGATGTTAATTTAATACAATTATATTAAATAGCTTGAGCGGGCACTAGAAGCAGAACGATCATCAAATGCGGAGCTTCGAAAGAATTCAACTCCAAGGAGTCAATAGATTACAGAAAAGCCAATTTTCTTTTATTGAAATTTTGGCTTCTATGTTTCAAAAGGAAATATTTGCATCAAAGAAATTACGACGGTTTGCTCTACTCTACTGTTTGCTTAAGCAAACAAGGGGCTGAAAATTTGCACTGGTTTAGTTAGATAAATTGTCTTGAAAAATTGCCGAGAGTGTTTTCATTATGTAAAGAGAGGAGATACTTCTGATTAGATTTGTTTTTTGTTTTTTCTTTAAGTGAATAATAGGATGGAATGTTAGAATTTAAGATAAATTTCGTCGGAGGTCACTAAACTTTGCTCTTTGTTATGAATTGATCACTCTAAGTTTGATTTGTCTCTCGAGAGCCACTAAACTTTTTATTTGTTCAGATCAAGTCACTCCGTTACTTTTTTCATCCAAAATACTAACGGAATGCCATGTGGAAGTTCAACTCATCATTTTTTAAAATTATTAAATTATGGAAACAATTTGGGGATACCTATTTCCACCTTTCCCTCTTCTTTTTCTTTCTCTTCCTCCGCAGGTTTCCTTTTTAATTTCTTCTTTCACTCTCTTCTATTTGAATAGACTATTATAAATGGCACTCGCTCAAATTTAAAAATCAAGGCACAACACAAACTATGAATTTAAATTCTTGAAGACCAGCTCCAGCATAAATTACCGGTAATTAAATTTCAATTTCATTTAATTTCACTAGTATCTTTATATTATCATTATATTATTAAATCTTCAAATTATGAACCAGATCCGAGATATTGTTTTTTTTATTGGTTATTTTGAAGTGAGAAGGAAAAGAAAATCATCAAATGTTTCATAGTTGAAAATCTCGGCTAGCAAAAGTATCATCACTGACCTTAACCAAGGAGAGAAACTGAGCGACCACAACTATGATGTGTGGCACCGCAAGAATCAATATCTCCTTGAGGATCAGAATATGCTTGAGCATATCACTGAATATAAGACTGAAGTCAAGAAAAAAACAGATGCCAAGTACAATGAGTACCTTGACTGGAAGAAAAAGGATCGTGCCACTCGCATTACGTTGTTGAGCAGCATGAACAACGATCTCTTGGTGTGTTTTGAGAAGTATCGCAGTGCCAAAGAAATTTCGGATGCTGTGAAGCTTCAGTATGGTGGCACGTCAACCACTAGATTGCGCCGTCTCACTCTCAAGTTTGATGGTTATAAGAAGCGCCAAGAACATTCATGAGGCATCATCTTACCATTATGTCAAATATGATTGGAGAATTGAGAGTAGCAGGCCATGAGTTAACAAATGAGCAACAAGTGCAAGCGGTCATTCGCTCACTCCCAAAATCTTGGGAGCACATGAGAGTGAATTTGACGCATAATGATAACATCCGCACTTTTGATGATGTTGCTCGTCATGTTGAGCTTGAGGAAGAAAGGTTGATTGGTGAGAAAGGTACTGAAGAGGCATTTGTTGCTGGCTCAAACCCACACAAGAAATCAACTTCTAAGAAAAGGAAAAAAAGGTAACAATGGAAATTCTTCTTCTGGAGCGGATGGTGCATCCGGCTCGAAGAAGAATAAGAAAAAGTGCATGCGCGGACGTCGAGGAGGATAGAAAGACAAGTCCAAGGAGACTTGTTACAACTGTAACCAGTTGGGTCACTTCGCTCAAGAATGCTCGAAGCCGAAGGTAAATACCTCTTTGTCTCGATCAACTATTTATGTTTCTATTTGTTGCATGGTTGCTGAGACATTTCCTGTTTGGACTGTAGACTCAGCCGCATCAGACCACATAACTAGGGACCGAACAGCGTTTGTGGACTTTCGCCGAATTCTAGAAGGAAGCAAGCGATACATGGGGAACAACAGCAGTGTTCATGTCATTGGGATTGGAACCTGCGAGTTAATGTTCAGAAATGGACATAAGTTGTTGCTTCATGATGTATTGTATGCTCCTGATATTAGGCGTAGTTTTGTATCAGTACTTGTGCTAGTTAGACTTGGTTTTAGAATTGAATTTGTTTGTGATTGTGTGAACTTGTATCTAGATATTACTTTATGTGGTAATGACTATATATGTGATAGCTTTATGGTTTTGGATACAATTTCTTCTTCTTCTTTTTATGTTTCTTCTTCTTATATTATTTCATCTGGTGAGAATGAGATGTTAAAGTGGCGTGCTAAATTATGCCATGTTGAGAATGAGATGTTAGGGGACCACTCAAACGGCATGTGGGGACCACTAAAAATTATCAACAAAAAAAGTGTTGACTGCTAATGTTGACTTAGCTTATGTGCTTGTAATAAAATATTTATAACTATATGCATGTGGTGTTTATACTTACGAAATAAAGTATTTATATCTATATTACGTTGGATGTATAACAATCTTAAGAAAGTGTTTATATCTACACAGTTATAACAAACAAAAAAACTTCACATATCAATTATCTTAGACAAATTCATATTACTTAAAACTCTAAAATTACCACATAACAGTTAACTTGACAATTACCAAAAACATATCAATTAGCAACATATCTCTTCCAACATACATGTTCTATACTACATAACATTCATCATACAAACATATCAGTTATTACACAAAATTATCACAACAGTTTCATATCCAAATTAATAATAGTTCCTACCTGAAATTAACACAGTTCCAAACCCAAATTAAGACAATTCATTTCTATTATGCACCAAATTTGCAATCATTCTTATCATGGATAAGAAGATTATATGCTAAGCTATGACGCTCCTTCCTGATAAGATCCTACAATATAAAAAATTACATTAGTTCATAAAATAAATGAAACTTCAATGAAATAAAATACAGTATATATTTTTACAAAGTCCATAGGAACATTCAAGAAAGAAAATTTACCTGATCAAAGTCCATAGGAACATTCCTTATTAAGCAATCAATGATGTGAACATTCCTTAACATTTTATATATTACATATGTAAAGTATTCATATCTGTTATAATTAATGAATATACATACAATCAAGTATTGAAATAAAGGTAGCCAAGTATTCATACCTATAATACCAAAATGTACATGACTATTCTGTCAAGTATTAACACTAAAAATGTGAAGTATTTATGTTTTTTGTAAAGAAGATTACCAGAACTGAATTGATCTAATGCCTACAAAAGGAAGTATTAACAGAGATATAAGAAAGTATTAATACCTGTAAAAACAAAAGTATACATTTACACATCACAAACAGATATATTACCCTACTTATACATCTATAAAGAAAAATATCTACTTCTACAAAAGATGAATATATTACCTGAAAGAAGATCACCAGACCTGAATTGAAGTAAGGCCTGCAAGAAGAAGTATTAACAGAGATATAAGGAAGTATTAATAGCTGTAAACACAAAATTGTACATTTACACATCACAAACATATATATTCCCCTACTTATTATACACTGTCAAGTACTTATAACAAATAGATCAAGTATTTCCATCTCATACAAACAAACTCATACAAATTGTACTCTATCAAGCGATTTCTTAATAAAATATGAAATTAACACAAAATAGACAATTACATCATCTTCGCACATCAAATTGTCAGAAACATCTTAAAATCCAGCAAAACTGAAAAACGATTGTGTATATGAACTAGAAACGAAACGATCTATCATTATTAATTCGCCAGAACAAAAACAAACTCGAAATCAATAAAAAAGCAAATATTAACCTCGCTGATCACCTATCAGAATCACCGATTCAGATTGTGAGAACTGAGAAGAGAGCGCCGTCGCAAAGAGATGATAAATCGACTCAAAATCCATAGGAAATCGCTTCCAGTTTTGAAATCGCCTGGGCTTGGAGGTCATCTCATCGGATTGGAGACTGTGCTCCACGTTCACCTTGAACTCCACCTCGTATTCCTCTACACTTCTCACCCAGGATGGGATGTTGGAAGCTGATCCAGCTGTATACACGTCGCTTAGAGGGCTCCTCATCAGATCGGAGACTGCTCCACACTCACCTTGAAGTCCGCCTCGCGTTCCTTGCTTCTCGCCCATGTTGGGAAGTTGGAAGCTGATCCAGGCAGATCAGATCCGGGTTTTGTACACGATAAAAAGAGGTGGCGAGTAGAGGAAGCGCACAAGCGGAGTGGGCGCGCAGGCGGAGGTTAGTGAGGTGGGGGCTGGTTCGGGTGGCGGAGGCTGCCGACACGGCCTGAGATTTTTTTATTTTCTCTAGAAGCAGATCTGACGGGGAGCCGATTTATATCGCTAATGGGAGAGAGAGTGGATTTTAGAAAGTCATTAGCAAGGACAGTTAATTGGAAGGTTAACTGAGTCGGAAAGTATGCAGGGATTTTGCGGGTACTCAAATGCGGGTACCAAAATAATTATTCTAATTAAATATGCTATTTTTTACTGTAGCTTTCCTTGTATGATATTATGAAGTTCATAAAGTGAAAAGTGATCATTGTTGCATTTTGTTATGTACTTTAGACAAACTTAAATGCTTCAGTTTAGAAGAAATTAAATTACTAAAGCACTTGATATTTTATTTTTATTTTGACTTGAAATTTAGAAGGGTAAATATGATATTATGAGTTTTAGAGGGGGGATTACGCAATTTTGAGGTGTTTGAGAGAGATACATGAAATTTCCCCCTTTATTTAAAGTCAGGATTTGTAATTTGTTGCATTACGATTGTGGTGCCAGCGTATTATCATGATTTGATGACAGTTCTAATCTATGTTGGAGCTGATTATCAAGAATTTAAATTCCTATTTTATGTGTTGAGCCTTGATTTTTAAATTTGAGCGAGTGCCATTTATATTAGACATTAGAGAAAGAAAGAAGATGCTACATATCTCAATTCAAATAGAAGAAGAAATAAGAGAGTGAAAGAATAGATTGAAAAAGAAGCCCACAGAAGAAGAGAAAAAAAGAAGAAAAAAGAAATGGTGGAAATAGTTGTCCCCAAATTGTTCTAAGAATTTAATATTTAAAAATAAGATGAATTCATCAGAACAAATAAAAAATTTAGTAACTTTCAAAAAACAAATTAAACTTGAGTGATCAATTCGTAACAAAAAACAAAGTTTAGTGACCTCTGACGAAATTTACCATAGAATTTAACTATATCTTTTTGGGGCTTTGGTGAATCTTATTGACATCTGGCCATGATCTTGTCCAGTAGCTTGATACATGATATACATATTACTTCCAATGGCCTAATTTATTCCCTGGATGCGACTCAAAATAGCCATTCTATCCTATGGTAATTGCCGTTCTGGTGTAACTTATTGGACAATAATAGTCTTTTTTTCTAGTGATGACTTAGGCATGCTTTAGCCGTGAAACTCAATCAGCATTTTGTTTACGAAAATTAAACTACGGATACAGTGTTGAGAAATAAAAAAACATCACCAAAGCAACCTATAACTAATACCCTGTACATCTAATTTATTCATTATGCAAGTTTAATGGTCGTTCGTCACTCCAGTGGATTCTGTAATTGTGGTAACAACTCAAAATCCATAAGTGAACTATCAAAAATGCGCATTAAACAAGAAAAAGAAAATTAGACCAAAAAACTAAAAACAAATTTGAAGGTCAAAATTGAACTATTTTATTTCAGAATACTATTGAAAAGAATGAAAGACAACATATGTTTCCTAACAAATAAAGTCAAAATTAAGTGCAAGGAGAAAGGGAGAAGGAGCCAACTTTGTCTAGATATAAACCAACCAATAGAGACTGAACACTTGAAAGTCGCACAAGACCGAATAAAATACATGCAATAGTCATTGCATTATTGTTTTGCACCAAAAATTAAAAATGTGCTGTCATTTGTAATCGTTAGCAAAAATTGTAAGGAACAAGTAACAGAACTAACGAGAATGAGAGCAGAAAATTCTTCAAAATTTTAGTTGTATAATTGACAAAACTTCCTTTCTATAAACAGTCATTAATTCACAGCAGCAGCAGCAGCTGGAAGAGGCTGTTGCACATCAAGTACACTATAGCAACGTGCACATAGTGTGGGGTGATCAACAAAAGATCCAACTTGGGTAGAATAATTCCAGCACCTCTCGCATTTTGCACCATCAGCTCTTGCCACACCAATCCATATTTCTCCAGCTCTGGAATCACTGTAGCTTCCGGAATATGCTGCCTCTTCATGAGTTGGCGAATTTATGATCTCAACCTGCAAAGCCGATATGTTAGAATGTAATATAAAGGACAAAACTCTAGAGAACCTCCTTAGTTTTCCCTTTATGATCAGATATTAAACAAAATTTTATGATATGCTCATATACATTAGAAAATCCATTAAGAAATTCAATAGCTGCTCTGAAGTGCAAATTAACTTCCAATAAACTTAGATAAAGGACATCTAAGTTAACAGTTTCATATTAATATAAAGGGCAATTATGCCTTTTTTTTCCAAAATAACTTTCAATAAACTAAATGGGGCATGTGAACCTTGGAAGTGACTAGCAAACTACAGATCGTAATCTAAAAAAGCCAAATGATAATACTTTTGGCCCCAATTCGATAGCATTACAATCTCGAGGATTAGCACTTTTCAATTTAGGAAATCTTCTGGCCAAGAATATAATTCTCGCAATCATACCTTGTTCGGCCATAATACACAATTATGAGATTTTTTTTCTAATACAGTGTACTGTTAACCTCGTCTTGGCAAGTGAAATGCAGCAAAGTGAAATATATACTAGATGTCAAAAGTTAGAAATTATGTTGTTTATGGAGCTGCTTCAACTTAACTTCACCTTAAAGCACCTTAAAACTCCTCCTTTTGGTACCTTGATGCCCCTTCACTTGCCAAAAGCACCTCTAAATGTACCTTTCTTTTAAATTGGGTTCTACCTTTGGTACCTTCTCTTAGGTGCGTGGCCCCCAACAGCCGTCTTAATAATGTATAGAGATTGCTTCTGATGGGCATTTGTGTAAACATGAAAGATTTACATAGGTAAAAATAATCAGGATTCAGATTTTACCTTGGAGGTTATGAATATCCGGTGCAAAGAATCTGCATCATTAGAAGCCATGCACATTTTCTCTAACTTCGCTATTGTGGCACCATCTGTGGCATGGAGAAACACTTTTGCATCTAGGCTCGAGCCAATGAGCTTACCAATACGAGCATTTTCCAAAACTTTATTCACTTCAGATCTCAACTGCATCAAAAGGACCAAAAACATAAACAATAAAAGGTTGAATTGCAGCACCAACTTCATATAAAATATTCTATGAAATTTTGTTAAAAAGAAATGAAGGATAGAAGACTTGTGCAAGGTCCAAGTCCAATTTGGGATCAATCAAGTCTAATCTTGACTCTAAGCATGTAAACTCTTCAGTACTGACTGTGCTAAGTCTGCTAAAGGAGAATGGATCCAAACACCGACAATGGGGACTATAAAATAGGTATTAGCGTAAGTCTGGAAGCAAGCGACAAAAACTGTTTATTTTTTCCTCTAAGACGAGACGTAGTAGTTAGTATATTTAATAGAGTGCTGGTAATATTTGTATTAGTGGCATAAGTTTTAGTAGCCTTGAGTATGATAGAGTTGTAATAACATTTTTAGTAAAATGATGTAATGGTATGTTTTGTTGTAGCACTCTAGGGGAGATCGCCCTAGTTGTTGCCACACATAGTCCCCCCCTCCCCGGTTGTAATTAAAGGGGGGAAAACATCTTATAGATCTTGGTAGTGCTAGAAGATTCATACAGCAAGGTAGCAAGTGGAGATTAACGGTGTTAGAATCAAAATTTTATTAAAGCAACGTGACATTTCTGTAAGACAGGAATCACACTGGAAAAAGTCAACTGTACCAGCTGGTGCCATGACAAACACAAGTAAAAGAACTGATTTCAACAAAAAAAAAATACCTGCAAAATAGTACCCAGGAAATCAACATCATCAGCAGACATATTCAGCCATCTACCGTTCAAACGAGGCCATTTCAACTCAAAAACGAATTTTGCAACTGAACCATCTTCCATTACATGCTGGAAAGGGAGATTTTGCCACACATCTTCTGCTAAATGCGGTAAAATAGGTGCAACCACACTTACGAGTGAAATTAAGTGCTCCAGGAGCACTGTCTGACAACTACGCCTTGTAAAGCTCATCGAACCACTAATTGGAGAGGTAGTAGTGCATGATAAAAGAGAAAAGCATTAAATATAGAAAACAGGCATATAAAAAAAAAGGTTAATCAATGCACATACCCCACATAGAGCCGATCTTTGGCCACATCGAAGTAGAAGTTAGAAAGATCAACAATTGCAAAACGTTGTATGACCTGAAGCAGTAATAGAACTAAATTAGGAAAAAAATAGTAACTTGTGCTGCACCTTTCACAGCATCGAACTATCACAGTTTACCCTCCAAATAAAATGCATCATAAAAATCCCAAGACGTAACAAAATTCCAATGGAATGTCACCATGTCCACTACAACCAAACCATCCTTCGAGATGCCCCTCCCACATCATTATATCTCACCATAAATAAATGAGGGAAGGGAGGGGTTGTTTGAAGGGGCACATATAATATTCTGTGTTTATAGAGGAACCTTTGATATTTCTCCCTTTTACAGGGTCTTGCATGATATGTTTAATTTTTGTGAGGAGACACAGGAACTCTAAATTAATATAAGTGCAATTGGCCCCAAGCTGCTTTTTTCTAAAGGGAAATAATGTACCTGAAATATTTTGTAGAGCTCATAGCTTTCATAACTGTCCTTCACAGAATTAACGATATTTTCAAGCTGGTAAAGTTGATACTTGTCTATTATAGGAAGATCCTCGTAACTGACAGCACTCTCCGGCTACATGGAAAAAGGCATGGAAGAATTTATTCCAGGAACAGAAGTAAAAAAAGGATGAAATTTTTTCTGAGAATGGCACGTACTTTCCAGTCATGGAGATTGGAGAGCAGGAAACGCATGGTCCCTCGCAGTTTTCTATAAATGTCAGACATCTGTCGCAGAATGTGCGGTCCAATCAGCACGTCTCCTGTGTAATCTACACTCGACACCCACAACCTCATAACATCGGCCCCGTAGCCCGGCTCCTCCTGCCAGTTAGTGGGGTCCACAATTGATTACTTAAACACCTATTATCGGTTGTTTCAGTAGATATTATTAAAGTATGACTCAATTCTTTGTATTTAAAAACAAACTTTGGCATTCTTCCCTCCATTGATTACTGCAATAGGATCGACAACATTTCCCCGTGATTTGCTCATCTTAAAACCCTTCTCATCCAGAACAAATCCATGAGTTATGACACCTTTATAAGGAGCTTTTCCTGAAAGACAGTTGTATTGGATGTGATACCTCCCAATAAAATAAAATAAAAAAATGTGATACCTCCTAGATAATACTCATCCATTTCTTTTTCTCATAGAAATACAAAGTTAACATACCTGTCGTGGCAACACTGGTTAGTAAAGAACTCTGGAACCAACCACGGTGTTGATCAGAACCTTCCAGGTACAAGTTTGCCGGAAACCCTAGCCCCTCTCTTTTTGATAATACTGCAGCCCAGGATGAGCCTAATACCAAGAAGAAGAAAAATTATAACAGGACCTGCTAAAGAATAAGAAAAGACGAATGACAGGCTTTATAAAGTACATTACCTGAATCAAACCATACATCCATAGTATCAGTTCCCTTTCCATAGTTGGAAGCCATGTTCCGGTACTTCTCTGGTAGAAGTTCTTCAGTTGACATGTACCACCATGCATCGCTTCCTTTCTCAGCAAATATATCTGCACACGAATATTCAGGTATATCAAAACCAACTCCTGATTCATAAAGGATCAGACTTTGGACAGGAAAATAGAAGTAGCATAAAATGAAAAGGATGCATACTCTTTATATGGTCAATAGTTTCTTGGGTTATGAGAGGCTCTTTTGACTCGACATGATAGAAAACAGGGATTGGAACCCCCCATGGCCTCTGTCTTGAAATGCACCAATCAGATCGGCCAGATGCCATGGCAAGGATTCTATTAACTGCCTAAAAAAAGAAAAGTAAAAGTTTTGACAGAGTTCATATATGCACTTTGTGCATGGACATTTGCATAAAATACCATAAACAGAATATTTTGCATAATAAGCACAATTGGGACCAATAAGCACAATCAGGACCCTTCTGGTATTGTTGCAGATAAAGAAGACTTGAGAGGCCCCTTTTTCTTAAATTAGATCTTATCTAAAATGACTTAACATTGTCAACAACAATCAAGCCTTTAGTCCCAAACAAGTTGGGGTAGGCTAAAATGACTTAATATTGTACTTCCCCAAAAAATGAAAGGTACCTTAGGAGGAACCCACTTGACTTGTTTAATGGCCTCTAAAGCAGCATCACGGAAACCATCCACTGATGCAAACCATTGCTCGGTAGCCCTGAAAATTGTTGGCTTATCTGTTCTCCAGTCATATGGGTACTTGTGCTCTGCATTGATTCCCATAACAGAAGTTTAAAAAACAATTTACATCTGTGGTAAGGAAGTCGAAATTTAATAATAAGATGGAACATACTAAGTAGGTACTTGCTGATAAAGGATAAGAATATCTAGAGTTCTTATTTTCAGATTCTCCAACTGATGTAATTATTACCTTATATATTGTTTGTTTGGCCATGCACTAACTAACCTTAGAAGAAAATCCTGTAGGACTCGGTATAACAGAGTTACTACAAATTGAAATTAACCAATAGTAAAAACCAAAAAATGCTACGTTCACCAGCAGGCACAGCAACCAGGATGATCCCATTAAGGATGCATATTTTTGGTATTTCACAAAAATAAAGAGGCAACAAACATTTTACTTACTATATGGCTCTTCTATGAGAAGAGACAACTGTTCATCAAGGTACCCGACCACAGCTGTGTTACCATCTTCTAAAACATTCAAACCCTGAAATTGGCCAGCTTCATGAGTGAATTTTCCTTCATCATCAACTGGAGAGATCCATTTCAGCCCATACTTCATACCAGTCACATAATCATCTTGACCGTGACCAGGTGCTGTGTGCACAAGACCTGTACCTGATTCGGTATTTATGTAATCTCCCCCTAGTACAACAGGACACTCAGTTCCATTTACAGGATGAATATACCTGAATGTTTGGAAATAGAGATGGTCGTAAATTAACTTGTGAATAACTATGTGTGGTACATACCAGTCATTACTAACCCATCCCAGTCAAGTATCAATCCTAATTCACTTTCTACCTTTTTTTCCTTTTTTTCTTTAGTTGATATGGCGCATATTTCATTTTATTGTAATAATTTCTTGTTTATGGCCTACAAAATATCAGAACATCATGTACCCCTAGAATATGAAAATAATCTTATATGCATCTCCAAAAATCCAGCTATAATGCATATATTGCTTTATTGACTCTATTCAATTCTTAAAAATAAACAAAATTAGCCCTCATTACTTTGACAAAAGAAAGAACTTTTACTAATAATTGAGTGGGCAGGTACACTTTATTTTGCTAAAAAGCACCAAGTGTCCCGACCGAGATCCATACACCAATAGGAGTACTAAGTTCCATTTGCCAGAGGAAGGAAAGAAAAAAGCCCCTGACTTAAGTAGGTCTAATTCTTTCTTTTTTTTATTGCTTTAAGCGCGGTGAAAGGAAAAGATTTCAAAATCTCATACATACGGAAAGACCAAAGAGTGTTGAAAAACTCTGCTCTAGAAGATTTCAACTGCGATGCTATATAATATAATATGTAAACTGAGATTCAAGCTTCAAAAGATCAAAATTCTTCCTCAGGTATGAAAATTAACAGTGAGGATTGAATCTCATCTATGGGATTAATGTACCTGAACATAAAAAAAGAAGATAATCTTTCCATAAAACTTATTAGGGACTGTTGGCGACGTACATACCAGACACCATTCTAAATATCATACTTACAACGTTGTTACCGACCTATGCCATGCCAATCTAATTTCACTCTTTGGTTCTTTCTATTTTTATTTTTTTTTTATTTGGGGGTGTTTGGGGGGGGGGGGGGGGGGGGGGGGGGGGGGGGGGGGGGGGGGGGGGGGGGGGGGGGGGGGGGGGGGGGGTGGGGTTGGTTGGTCTGGTGCTTAACTTCATTTTATTGTAACAATATTTTGTTTATGGTCCTAAATCAACATATGTTATATGCCCCTCCAAATGAGAAACATATCAAAAGACCCTCAGAAACATAAGACTGCATATATCGCTCTCTTAGTTTCTTAAAATTAATACACCAACTAACCCTGATTTGTTCCTCATCAATGGAAACAAACAACGATTAAACAACATAGTTTGGCATCATACCAAGCATTCTGGGAAAGGAGCCGCTGCAGAGGTTATTTTACATATTTTACAAGACTACAGATAATTCTATTTTTAAAAAGGGCATGCAAAATTTTCCTCAGTTTCCAGAGTACACACAGTAGACATAAAAAATGAAATATTCCAGAATTGTCTGGCCCTATAAAACCTCATAATAACCTGTATAACACTACAAGAAATAAATACCATGGACACACCTTCAAAAACAGCAAATTAAGACAGATACCCAGCAAAACTAGTAAAGCATCATGAATAGTTCATACTTGTCAACAAATGTTTTACATATTAAATACTACTTTACCTTGGTTCATGACTGAAATATATTTACAAAAGGAATCCTGTTACCATTGAAAATAATAACCAACCTAATATTAACTATAATATAGTATTGGCAGGGTCATCTGTATTATTTGATGGTTTGCAGTGGTTATTCAAGATATTTGAGGTTTGCCGGAGTAAACACGATAAGACTATTCAGAGGCACCCATGAAAACCACCCGACTTTAACTTGTTTCTATACTATTTCTCTATTTTTTTCATTCATTTATTTATTTATCTTTTATTTTTTGCGTAGACTGGAGTACCTGATGTGCTCTAAAGCTGATCCAGGGAAGGTTTTTCTAACTGAAATCTTCACTCCCCACTTGGACTCAAGTTTAGGTACAAGTTCTGATGCCACTATGAGAAATAGCTTCTTTTCTTCGGATTTTAATACATTTCCAATTTTTAATTTCTTGCCACCACCCAGTACTTCTGCTGTGTTTTCTGGGTTAAGTAGCAATTCAGCCATCACGTAAGTAAGCTTGGGATTCACCGCAACAGCTGAAAATAAACATAACAAGAGATTATGAGTAAGGGAACATGAAGCTCTTTATTTCACAAAGTAAAGAAAAATTTTATTTGAAGCAATAAACACGCTAATCCATAAACTTCAACTCATCCATTGCATACTAGAAATATCATCCACAATCTCTAATCAATTGCCTACGTCAAGCATCAATTGCCCAAAAAGTCAAATCAGTAATTATGGAAAGAATGTGAATTATATCATATTTTTTAAACAGTAAATTTAAATTTTGGATATAATTTGGGGATGAATACAAGAACTTTTTATGAAAGAAAGCAACAAGCTACCAACTTACCGGCATTCGCAGGCATAGTCCAAGGTGTAGTTGTCCATACGGCTAGGTAAACGTCTGAAAGAAATTCCTCAAATAACAGAGCACTAGCCGGGGGAAGAGCAGTAATTTTAAAAATAACATATATGCTTTTGGAAACATGATTCTCATTATACTGCAAAAGGAGTTGATGGTGAGAAATGCAGAGAGAAATAAGCACACTAAATTATTAATGAATTTTGACTTTTCTGGAAAAAAGATACACAGGCAAGTAATTGCTACAACTGCAGTTAAAATATTTTGTTATTTTTAACTTGAAAGAATTTAGATTACCTCTAACTCAGCCTCTGCTAAAGCAGTTACTGAAGACGGACTCCAATGGACAGGCTTGAGCCCCCTATAGATATAGCCTTTCATTGCCATCTGACCTAACACCTCTATCTAACACAATAAAAGAATCAGAATAGCATTCTCAAATCCTTGTTTTATTGTCCTGCACTTAGCTTCTGATTACATTTTGCATGGTCAAAATAAAAATAAAAAAATCAGAAAAGAGGAGAACCTGTGCGGCTTCATACTCTGGCGAAAGAGTTAGATATGGATTATCCCAATCAGCCCAAATTCCAAACCGCTGTGGCAATAAAAAATAGCAATGTAGTTAACAAAATGAAACAAGAGTCTAAAAGCATACAAATTATTAACAGTTTAAAGAATTCCCTTGGATATGTTAACAAAAATGTATTTAAAAAAAGGTTAGAGAAAATAGTACCTTGAAACTTTTCATCTGATTTTTAACAGTGTCCCTGGCAAACTTTGCCGCTTTTTTTCTCAGCTTTAAAGGCGTGAGCTCCTTCCTAGCTTCTTCATCCAACAACTTCAAAACTGACAAAAAAACAATAAAAACACAAAAAAATAAGGCTGTCAAGTTCAAACCTCCTAGAAGAAACTTCTTCATGATCATATTCAAAAGTTTAAATAAACCAGCACATGCCTTTTTGCTCAATGGGTAGGCCATGACAATCCCATCCTGGAACATAAGAAACTTTATGATTTTGAAGGAGCTGTAGCATAAAAAAATTCAATTTTAGAATATAAGCTATAATATTACCTATTCAAAATAAAGCTATAATATACTCAAATTACCTTGTAGCGGTTTATTATATCTTTTATGATTTTATTCAAGGCATGACCCATGTGTAGATCTCCGTTGGCATAAGGAGGTCCATCATGTAGAGTAAACCTATCCTGCTCAAGAAATAAGCATTCACCTTTCAGAAAAAACTCTGTTATCGTGATGTATGCACATGCATAGTATCATAATTTTATCATGGAATAATTTAGTCCTATATTGATAAAGACTTTCATAAAGAAACTGCTCGAGTTAATATCAGAGGCAAGGATCACATTCAAGATGTTCATTTTATCTACCACCCGGTCAAGACATTTATGAAGAATTTTATATTGGCAGCTAGCAGAGCGGGTCTTATATTTACTGTAATACCAGTACTCACACCCAAACCACTGTATCACAGGTAAGGTACCATATATGTCAATACTCAAATTGAATATACCAGAAATACCAATCTAAGATTTTTTTAAATCAGTTAAGATGTACTCACTCCAGTATTTCTCTCTGAGATCCTTTTAAGAACCTGGTTCTCCTCCCAGAGCTTCTGTAATTCTGGCTCTCGCACCACTGCATTTGCTCTCAACCCAAATGTGGTTTTAGGTAGATCAACTGTGTGCTTGTATTTCCCTTCTTCTTTCTTCCCACCTTAACAAGTAGGTTAAAAGAAGCAAAGTCAAACCAATGCTGAAGCACAGCTTAATTCTTTCTTCCCATCTTTATTTTGAATTGAGATAACCAATTGAAAATTTAAAATGCAATAGGAACTTCTAATACACCAGGCAATGACAAAGTTTGATCTTTTTTAATCCGTAGAGTGAGAAAAATAAAACCGACGTAGGCGTACCTTCAGCGGCCTTTTTGGCTGCCATTACGGGACCACGCGACCTTCGCTTCGAAGTAGAAGAGAACTCCCCAGTAGAATCAGTGCCGAAGCACCTCTTCCCAATCGGTCTGAGAAAAGCGCGCTTCTTGGAGCAAGTCTGAAAGAAAGGAAGCCAAGTGTAGTGGTGAGAGTAAGAGTTGCATAAAAAGGAAGCTTGGGAAGCCGCTAGCTTGGCTTCACCAGTGGTGAACCGACCCGACGCAGCGACGAAGCGGAAGAGAGAACCGGCTTCCATGGGAACAATGGGATAGGATTACCGCCAGCGCCAGGTGAGCGGTAAGAATACGGAGGGGATAGAGTGCAAAATGGATGCTTACCTGGAGCTTTGTGTTGGCGGGGGATAAGGAGCCGGGAAGCGTGAGGGTTTTTTGGTTCGCTTGTGAGTCGTCGTTCTTTGCCTTTCTTGGATATATCGGGTCAAAAATTTAATACGGATCCACACAATTGAAAAACCAAATCCAACAGTGGAATTTTATAGAAATCCTTCCAAGTTGTTATATTAAATTTCAAAAACTGATTAGCTAGAGTAGAGGTGAGTAAATCGCTCACAACTCGTAACTCGCTCATAACTCGCTCGCTAAATGCTCATTAACAACTCGCTCATTAGCAACTCGCTATAACTCACTCATTAACAACTCGCTCATTAACTTAATGAGCCGAGCATGAACATACCCCAACTCGCTCATAACTCGCTCATTAGCTCATTAAGAAATTAGTTACACAAATCCTGCCACATCTAATCCCTAGAAAAAGGCACAATGTAGAAATTATGTATTGTTTGATTTTGTTAATTTGCTTATGGACAATTTTATGTTAAATTATGTATTGTTTAATTTACTTATGGATAATTTTTTGTTAAACTTGCTTATGGATAATTTGTTAAATTCTATAAATGAAAATTAGTTTTTGAATGATGTATTTTAAACAACTCGGTAACTCGCTCGGCAACTCGCTCATTAACAACATGCTCATTAATAACTCGCTCATTAACAACTCGCTCTAACTCGTTCATTAACAACTCGCTCATTAAACTAATGAGCCGAGCATGAGCATACCCCAACTCGCTCATGCTCGCTCATTAATCACCCCTAAGCTAGAGCCTAGGGTAGACTTGAAACCCAAGTTATTACCCTTTCTAACGATTTGTGAATTCATAATAAATAAAAACTGATTAGCTAGAGCCTGAGTAGACTTGAAACCCAAGTTAATACCCTTTCTAACGAATTGTGAATTCATAATAAATAAAATGAGAATTTAAGAATTAGAAATACGCATTCTTTGGTAGAATTTGACTTGCTTGACTCTTCTAATCAGGTTTTTGGTCAAAAATAAACTAAATCCAGCCAAAAATATGGGAGACGCTACTTTCTTGAGAGCACTATTTTTAATTATTAAATAATTGAGAGTCGAGAGAAACTTCTTTCATTTACATGTATGGACAGAGTCAACTTTCAAATTATGAAAGTCAATTATTAAAAAAATTATGTGAAGTATGGAAATCAATTTTACATTATTTATAATATTTTATCATAAATTATATAAAAAATCACATATAATTAGAAAATGAAAATAAATGACGGTCAATTGACCCTCACTCTCTGGTCTCTACTACGTATCAGTGTTGTAAAAAACGTCCATTTAGAATGATTAATCGGTCGATTAGTCATGGGCGGTGACCAAACTGTTACGGAATTTCCGATTAATCGGCCGCTTATTTTCGATTATAGCCGATTATTTTCGATTATTCTCAATTAATCGCTTAACGGTACCGTGTCTGTCCGACGAGTGCATACCGTTATTTATAACAATGCTACGTATAATCACATCTTGTCTACATTTATTACTTTTATTGTTAAAATTGCCGGCCACCCTGAGCCGGTCTACGCGCCATTAGCATGTCGTACAATTGTAACTTATAGGAGCATTCTTGGAACAAATTTAGTCATGTCTCCGCAGTCGATCGACCTGCACAAAGGACACATGTTAACTAGTGTCCACCCCCCGTATAATTTACGGGGAAAATTATGTTTCGAATAACCAATCATGCAAAGATCTTTATCCTCGGTGGAGACTTGACCTTCCATATATTTGAGATGTTTGTTTTGATTATAGGCCCACCTTTTAGTGCCGTGTACACTGGTTTAACCGTAAATTCACCTGTGGCGTTCCACCTCCAAATTAAGTATCTCATCTCTGGTACCCAGCTGTAGGTGGATCGCGACCAAGAAGTTGTGCAACGTATGAAGTTCTCGTTGTGTCAGAATCGAGAGATTGGATCTAAATAAGGTCACCATGTCGTGCTCTGTGGCCGCTCGATTTAAAGAGATGTCACTGGCTATAAAATATGAGTACAAATTTGGCACCGGTATCTCATAAAACCGGCGCCCAATTATGATCCCATAAAGAAATAGCATAGTCATCCATGGGTGTCCACCGTGTTAAGCAATTGAAGAACAATCTTATTTCTTTTGTGACTGCTGAGAAAACATGAGTAAGTGGTAGCCACTCTGATATGACAGCCGTCTGTCTTAATAGGGGTTTCCATGGCCCGATGCCACCAATACCATTTTCTTAGTTATAATGCATAATTAAACGATATCAAATCCAATACTCCCAAACCTTCAATCGCTTTTGGTTCACACACCGAATTCATGTTCACTAGATTGTAGATGTTGGTCTGTGACTCTATGCCATAAAAACCTTCACCTAATCTTATTGATCTCACTCATCACCCACTGCGACAATTTAAGTACTTGCATGAAATAGATTGGCATTGAGGAGAGAATTGAGTTTATTAAAACCAACCTGCCTGCCATGGAAAGGAACCTTACAGCCCAACCCGCGAGCCTCTTTTTAAGCTTGTGTAACAATACAAGGTACGCCATTTTAGGAGACCAATTTTCATTTTACTGTGCATTCTTTAATATTACAACATGGCAGGCACCAATTCCATTAAAAACTAGACTTTTTTTTGCTGGTTCCCGAACGAAAAAAAATAACTTGTCAAGAATAATTTAGTTAAAAGAGGATGATCATGTTGTCCTAAATGTGTTTTAGGTAATAACTTTAAAATAATATCAGAAGCAACAAAACTGAACTTGACATGCAACAAAATGTTGTACTTGCTTTGCATAAACATTGATATATTTGTCTACTAGGCGAAAATACCCTTGTACATCAAACGATATTGTCATTTTGCAAAAAGTATATAACTTTTAATTCAAAACACAAAAGAAAATTGAAAAAAGTATACAACTTTTAATTCAAAACACAAAAGAAAATTGAATAAAGTAAAATGCTAAAAAAATTAGCTGAAAATGTTAGATGGACACACTCTCTTCTTTGATTCACTATTATCTTTGCTTATAAACTCTACAAAAGAGCACAAATTATAACAGTTATATAATATCAAAGGAAGTTAATTTATTCAACTCTGCTGCTGGTACAAGTAACGTTACTGTGACTCCAGCTCCAATTACCTGGACTTCTCTTTTGATTTTAATTAGTCGCCAGTTGACCTAGCTCTTGAGGAGGTTTGTTGATCAGTTAGTGTTACTTTTAAGCCAATATTAGAAAGATCATATTGCATTTTCTTTCTCTCAAAATTACTTTTAAGCCGCCAATTCACACATCTCTTGTATATATGTTCCTCTTGACCGATTCAAACTTGGTTCTCACATCACGATATTCAGATCAAACTAACATAAAAAAAAAAGATGAGTTGAACCCATGCTCCATTAAGCTGCAGATGAATTTTAATTTGATTGTGCATATTTATACCTATACAATGCATTTTGGGATATTTTGTGTGCTTTCTAGCCAACACATAAGTAGGTATATAATAAAAGATTGGCTTAACGAATAACCATTACAACTGAAACTCACATGATTGTTGTTCATTGAAGATGCTTCAGTTGTTTCTAGTCACGACATCAAAACGGCATCAACCATCAACTAAAACTTATTGATTAAGACTGAATCAAGAAAGTTCTCAAAAAATTATACCAAAGAAATTAGAGCTAGATAACCTAGATGGCCCATGAAATTGCTCACCCAAATTTGTTTATTTTGCGATTGACCGAACTAGAGAGGAGAAGAAGGCATCAACGATAAAAAAAAAGCCGAGGAGGAGAGAGAGGGGGGGAGCAGCCGAGCAAGAGAAGCACAAGTGGAAGTGGATGCCAACCAAATCGTCAAAATCTACAAGAAAAAGCTTTTTCTAGCAAAGCATAAAGGAAACAATTAGACGAAAAAAAATACTGGGCGTGAAGCAGTTTTCATTTTTTTTTAATTCAATCTTCCTGTAAATTTAATATGGTTACAAACTAAATGAACACATTCATATAGAAGTGGAGGGCTGGTCAATATAATTTTTAAAATAATTAAATAAAAGGTTAAATAATTAAAGAGAAAAGAATGTTGAATTTTCATTGAATATTATGGTGTTTTGATTGATAAATTGACTATTTAAAGTTTGAATGGATACCTTGGAAATTTTTCCAAGAAAAAATTTGCAGTGTACCTATACAAATTGTTGAAATAGCCAATATCCCCATCAAAACACCATAATAGCCAATATCCCCATACAAATTTCAAATTATTTCTTTTATCCCTTTTTAATTATTTAATCTTTTTTAATTATTTTAAAATTTAAATTGACCATTATGCCCTTCAAATTTTAATGGAGGTGTCTTGTGCCTCCGAAATATTAATACCCTAAAAAAAAATAAAAAATTACAAATCTGCCCTTAGTATGAATTTTTTTTCAAAAATGCCCTGACTGTTCCACGTTTGGGCGATCCACTCTCCCTACCAAACTGCCCCACAGTGGGGCGGCCACCTCTTCACACCAGACTGCCCCACGTTTGGGCGGTTTGGTATTAATTTTTTCTTAAATCGCGACCCTTACCCTTCCTCTCTCTCTGTCCCTATTGCTCCGCTCAAACCCCACTAAGAAGGCGCCGCCCCCTCCGACCTCACCCCACAGAGAAGCCCCGCCCCCACCTCCTCTCTCTCTCGCAAGGCCACCCCCCACGAAGCTTGACGTTAGGTGAGGCCGGAGCATGAATCACAAAGCATAATCTGATTATTTCCGGGTAACTCGAAAAAACTTATTTTATTTATGTTTTGTGCCTTGTGATAGCATTGAAGCGATTGCAAGAAATTGAATTGTTAATTATCGTGTGCGGGTTGTTGATTTTCCCGACGCGATTGAATTGCTCGGATTTTTAATATTTCGTAAGTGTTGCGATTGAAATTGTTAGAAATTGTTAAGGAATTGTCTTGCAGGTTGTTGAATATTGTGTGTGCGGGTTGTTGATTTTCCCGACGCAATCCATGGTACTGTTACACTCTTTTTAAAATTAGGGTTTAGAAATTAGGGTTTAGGGTTATTGGTTTGGTTACGTCATACCGAGTCGTAGAAATTGAATTGTTAAATATCGTGTGCGGGTTGTTGATTTTTCCAACGCGATTGAATTGTTAGTGTAATAATCTAGAAGTCAATAATACGATAATTAATTATATAAAGCTTTGTTCATGAATTGAATGATTAATAATATTATCATTTTGTTCTTTGAGTTTTATCGAATTATGGATCATTTCGGCATTCGGATTCGAAATGAGTAGAACTTCATAATATAGATGATAAATACTCTTAATAGTCACTGACCGAGGTAATTAGCAAAGAACACTAATTAACCAATTAAAGGTTAGTATGTGGATTAAATGATGGTTAAAGTTTTACTGACCATAGACAAGGAGTTGTCAATTTAATCACATAGATACATGTTAGAGAACATGGTATTTGACAGACCCCGAATGAAACATTATACGGAATTGTGTTCGTGTCATTAATGCTTTCATTCAGTGTTAAATTCTAAAGTATGAGGTATTCATCTTTCCTAACTAAGAGATGTGTATGTGTGATTGTTACCTAACGCTATCTGTAAAAAGTAGCTATAACGGCAGCTCTTCGGTATACATAACTTAGCTGAGGTAGTGATGGTCTACCAAAAGTACTATTGTCCCTCGTATTTATTATACGAGTTATAGTGTCACTGGGCCCCTTGATAGAGTAAGAATATCTGCTAGCAGTATGAATACAAGAGTAATCATATTTGATAATCTGCTCAAGATCAAGAAAAGATTAATTTACAATGATGACACAAACCTACCTTGAAATTAATCTGACAGCTATGAGACAAAAGAATTAAACACGAGTAAAATAGTTTACTGGATCGTGATATTGTACTGTACGACATCATCTGTGTAATTGGATGGTCATGATGCGTTTTGCCAGATGCCTCTCATGATTATAGAAGTTAAAACGGTTTTAATTCTATTTACCAACATAACACAGATCCTATCGGGTCACACCTATAGGAGTTAATCGGAGAATCTTATTAATTGATTATAAATTGATTATGATCAATAATAAGATGGTTTATAATTAATTATACTTGATATAATTATATTATAAATGTCATGTAAAAATGACAAGCAGAAACATTGGTTAATTTATAAACGTGTATGACACGTTGTATAAAAGTTAACCGGTTAATTTATAAACGTGTAGGACACGTTGTATAAATTACCGAAATCAACAACCGCAAGAAATATAATTATTCAGAATAATTATACGGATATTAATTGTGTTTGGGGCGAGGGCATTCTGGTCTTTTCAGATTTGTCCTTATCCGCATGACACGTCACCGATCCTATCCACATGACATGTCATCAATCCTATCCACATAAGCACCTCTGCTGCAAGCAGCTTACAAGTAGCTTACAAGCAGCTGCCTGCAAGCACCTCGCTGCAAGCACCTGCCTGCAAGCAGCTTGCAAGCACCTCGCTGCAAGCACCTGCCTGCAAGCACCTCGCTGCAAGCAGCTTACAAGCACCTCCCTAACCCTATAAATAGAGGGGTAGGGGCAAGAGAATTCAAAAGTTGAAAAGTTCGAAAAGTCTGAGTTCGATTCGAATTGGTTCGGTTATCGTTCTCTTTCTCGTTTTCTCTCCCAAATAGTGTTGCGGTTTAAACGAAAGTTATACGTAATAGTTACGTATTATCTTTCGAGTTGTTGAATAGTGTTTGCGGGATTTTGGTGAATAGTGTTTTCTCGAAAGTCGCGATATTTCTGTTTTGCCTTTTAGTAAAATCAGAATAACTGCGGGTCGAGAATTCTGCTATTTTGTCTTTTTCTCATGAATAGTATTTTTGCGTAATACCGCGGTTTACAGTATTTCTGGCAAAAGAAATAAATCGCTCTCTGGTTAGTCCTGGTGGATAACCTATAGAGGCACCATATGTTTGGTGCTCCGAGAGAAGTCATTGCTCCGAAAGAAGACATTGCTCAGATCCGGTCTTCTCGCTCGGTCTGCATTCCAATTGTAATTTGGAAACAAGGTATAAATGTTATTTATATTTATTTAAATGTTAAATAAATATTATTTTAGAAATCAATCAGGGAGTAGATCCTAAGTAGGATTAAAAGATTATGTCAAGGGAAAGACTGGAAAATGAACTTTCGTTTGGCTTTCCGACGTAACTCTTTTAATCCTAGGGTTAAGTTAAAAGTAAAATTTTTGTTTTACCAACTTTCCGCATACTTAACCTAATCAAAGGGTACATCGATTACCCAACATGAATTACTTAGTTTGCAATAATTATTCTTATTAATTTTGGTTAATTGTAAAAATATGTTATTTGAATTGAGAAAAGATTACTCGACAATTATTTGAATTTTTAAAATAGTTTATTAAAATAAAGCAATTATTTGCATTTTTAAAACAATTTTTCGAAGGCAATTAATTTCATATCATTATAATTTTAAATCATTTAATGTATGGTATAAGTTTAAAACAATTTTCAAAGGCCATTAATCTAGGCTCGCGCTGTAAATATAAATTAAACTGACTTATTTAAAAAATTAAATGTTTATTTATGCGTTTCTCTAATAATAATGAAAAAATATTTTGTGCAGCTTTTGTCCAGTATTATAGGAGCGGCACACTGCCTGGTGTGCATGGCGAAGATTGGTTGGAGAGCGATAGGATGTCAAATGCTCCAACACAGTGCACCAGTCATGGATGACTCTGACTGGAATGGGCGCCTCATTGGCATGTTGCACAACAGTGGGGAAAACATCAATTGGCGTGAGATAAAGCCCACACCACGAGATCCGGATCAGCCCCGAGTCGCTATCTACGATGATGAGATGCCGCTACCTCCTGGAGGTGATTACAAGTTAATATGAAGGTGCCATACACAATCATTTCTCTTTAAAAATCTATTATTATTAAGTTATCTTCAATTATGTAAATGATAACTCCGGTTGGGCTTTTCACAATTGGGTGTTGAATAACAACGCATGGAACGCTTACTACAACAAGTATGGAGTTCCGGTGCAGGTTGGCGAGGTCAATGATTTTCTTTATTATTTAATTAACTTACTAGTTATTTGTATGTAGCAAAACTAACATTGTTTACATGCAGGATGGAGCTCCTTCCTGGCAGTCCAACCCCGAGTTCACTATGACTGACCATACTGGAGATGATACCGGGTATGAGGTACAGAGCTTTCACAAACCACGATACGCAGCGACCAGAGAGCACGACCACGAGGCTGGTAGGAGTGGGGCGCATGTTGCAGATGCCTTTACCTCCGCTATATTTAGGACACCGCCTCTGGCCACGTATCATTCTACCTGGGAGGCCGATCCATGGCGGTGATCTAGGAGGATCTCCCATGGGTCCGTTGTACACAGTTATCTTTGCAGGATGAGGATCCCTGGGCAACCGGTGCGGCGTCGGAGTTGGATGTGGACGATCTCCAAGATGACGAGGAGGAGGAAGAGGTTCACTTGATGTGTTAGTTGCCGCCCAGAGACTGCCATCCACCTGCTAGGTTGGATCTCTTCGGTCGTCACCGTTATCGTCGTTAGGTTTTTTTATGTTTTGTTAGTTAGATGGATTTGTAGAATTTTATGTTTGAATTGTTAAATTTTATGTTGTAGACTTCCATTTAAATTATTTAGTTTTGTTGTTTATCTAGTAACAAAAATAATTTATAATATTAAACAAAATTATAACAAATAAAACTACAATAAATATATAACATATTATAAAACACTACAACAAAAAAAATTATAATCGTCAATTATAAAAATATAACTATAAATTATTAATTATAACAAATAAAACTACAATAAAACACTACAACAAATAAAAGTATAATCATCAATTATAATAAATTATAACCATAAATCATTATAAAAAATGAAACTGTAAACTACAAAATAAAAAATGACGCAGCATTTAAAAAAAAATTAATACTAAACCGTCCAAACTTGGAGCGGTCTAGTGTGAAGTGGTGACCGCCTCACTGTGGAGCGGTTTGGTAGGGAGAGTGGAGCGTCCAAACGTGAGGCGGTCAGGGCATTTTTGAAAAAAAATTGGGCATATTTGCAATTTTTTTTAGGGTAAAAATAAAAATTTCGGCTTGTGCCTTTTTTCTCTATTCTCCACACCTGGTATTCCCTTCCGTATTATTAGATGAAGAAAGAAATTTCGCCCCAGATTTTCCAGTGTGTGTACCTTTGTCACCGATGAGGGAACCAAGGCGGCTTTAGTATGCTTTTCTCTTATTTGTAGTCCAAATTTCGCAGGTGCTTTCATTGCTTATGACAGCTCCATGTCTCCGGCGTTACTCTGGACCCCTCACGATCACAGGTACCAAATTCTATTGGCAGTATGTATTAACACTCCAAAATCGCAATTTGTACCTGGGACGAACTTGTGTGGTGCACATAAAGAATTTAATTTTTGATATGTTATTTCGTTATGTGTTTGTCAGCAATCAAGGCTGCCATTGCCGATTTCCTCCAAAAATGAGAAATGCAAAAATAAAAAGTTATTTTGTGTCGTGGTGTGAATGCCCAAAAAAAATAAAAAATATATTTTTTTTCTTTATGATCTTTAATTAGCTGGATCCATTCATGATGTTGTTGTGCATAGAAATTGAGAATTCAGATGTTGCTCTCTTGTTATCAAATGAAAAAATTAAATTTTTGATATGTTATTTCGTTATGTGTATAGAAAGAATTAAATTTTACCGAGCTCCTCTCCTTATCACCGCCACCGTAGTAGCACCCAGAGGCAATTAAGCATGTCTGGTTCAAACATGCAATAACATGTTGATTCCTTAATTTCAATATGAAACATTATGCAGTAACCAAGGGTAGATTACATTCAAATCCAATTCATTAGCGAAATGATTTAAATACAATTATACTAGGTAAGAAAGTAAAAACTAAAATTGTGCTGACACACCAGGATCCCTAGAAGCCAAAATAGCAATACCGAGTCTCAGAAAAATTGAATCTACCCTTTGTAAAAGGACTGGTACCAGTATTCAATTTACTACCAAGTACTAAAAGAAAGACACATGGTTGAATAAGATAGGAAGATGAGGGTTTCAGAGACCTTAGAGTTTGAAAGAGTCTTAGTTTTACCAGTACTCGGTACTCATCCAATCAATATACAAATAAGGACTAAATCCTTATTTTTCCTCAAAACCCATATCAGTACTTAGTTGTGACAGTAATTTTTTTGTATTTCTTTTTGTCGTGTATAAGATGTACAAAAATTACTTTGTCTTTTGAAATGGATCTTAAGCTCAAACATTTGGATTGAGTCCCTGAATCTTTAGGGGATGATGGTTCGAATCCATCAAGATCCTTATATAATACGTAATTTGAATTATCAATTTTTACAAACAGATCCTCGGATTTACTAGATCACGAATGTTGAAAGTGTCATGGCATCATTTTTTTTTCACATTTTGTCAGAGATAATAGCATACATGTCTAGTGCCATTTTGTAATATCATAGGACCAAAAACAGGTCAGGGTTTAGGCATAGTGTCTGAGTGTTGTTTCAGGTGCCTAAGTCTCTGGATTTGGTGAGGGGTTAACGTTGATCCCCTTGTCTGCTTATGGTGTGAAGGACAAGGTGTTGGATCTGAGTTTGATCCCCTTTCTCATTCAATTTTTTATATTTCATTATGGAAAACATGTATGAATCATGTGCAAGCATGTATCTAATGTTCATGCATGACTTCATAATTTTTACAAGATTCTAAATAGCTTATTTCCTCAAATTTTAACTTATGAAGGGCAGATCTGGCATTCACCGACATGTTGTTTTGTTATTTTTTTTGTAGAACAGCTCACAACTCCAAATTAGGCATTTTTGGTGTCGAAAATTCCAGAAAGTCATGACCTACATGCTTAATTAATTTCAACCTATTTTGTGACCTGAAGCTATATCAAATTTGAGTGTTTCTCAGGGTCAGTTCTGTACCAGCTGTACCAGTTTTATTTTATTTTTATATTTTAGTATCTGAACTTTAAAAGGCCACCAAAAATTATAAACATTATAAAGTGGAAATTTTTGTTTCTGTGTACCCATGGAAGTGTGCTTTATCAGTCTGTAAAGCAGTTTTGATTAATTCATTCTTTAAATATCTTTTTATTTTTGGTTTGTAAAAAGTGTTGGTTTTGGGGTTTATTGGTACCAGCAGGTACATGGCTTGGTTCAGCTAACCTGCTACCTGATGCAATGTTTGAGCATGCTCAAAGGTTGTGTTGGGGCTTACCGAGCATGGACACTAAGCTAACAAGAAAAATTTAGAGAATAAAAAGAAAGAAACTGAATTTCAAACCAATTTTCATTTTTAACACTTTCTTAGACTTTTATTAGAAACAGTGAAGATGCTTTTGCAATAAGGACCTTGTGTTTATTTCTATTTACATTATTTGTTTACATAAAACAATGAATAAAGATTTTATGAAGAGATAAAACATAAATCAATTACATTTCACAACACAAAAACAAAAACGAATAGAAAAAGTAGACGCTCAACCCACACACAAATAACAACCAAATTCCCAACAACAATCAGATACAAAATCGTCAAATGAGAAAGGTCACTCTTGCAGGTCAAGCAGGCGAAAGCATGGAGAGATTAATTGGTACAGAGAACGGGAGGGGGAGTATAGGTGGAGAAGACGGGACAATGAAAGTGGGAGTTATGGTAAATTCATTTGGTTTTCACCAATTTCAACTAAATCCTCAAAATTAGATTTTCTAGCGAAGAAATTGGAATATTACGATAGATAGAAGGAAATATTAGACGCGAAGACAAAGCGTCTTTCATTTTCTTCTTCAATTCAATCATGTATAAACTTAATGGACATGTCTATTTACAATCAGAGGAGCATAAGAGCATTTACATCCCTGAAACTCAAAGAATTTCTAAATAACTGTTAATTGCTTTTAAAAAATTATACTCTGGAGTTTCTAAATGTTCACATCCCTGAAATTAATTTTAGAGTTTTTAATAAGCCACATCATTAGTAAATTAAACTAATTTTAGCAAATACAGGTCAATTGTTTTGCCACGTCAGAGTTTATAAACGATTTATTAATAAGAAATTATTGAGCAAAGTTGCTAAATAAAAAATCCATCTACATCCCTGAAACTGGTTTAGCAACTGCCACGTCAGATTAGAAACGCTAATAGTTCCAGAGATCCAGATGCTCTAATAGTCAATTAAATTTTAAAATAATTAATATAAAAGATTATTTTCTTCTTCAATTCAATCATGTATAAACTTAATGGACATGTCCATTTACAATCAGAGGGACATAATAGTCAATTAAATTTTAAAATAATTAAATAAAAGATTAAATGATTAAAAGGGATGGAAGAAAAAATTCAAAATTTATATGGGAATATTGGCTATTATGATGTTTTGATGGAGATATTGGCTATTTCAAAAATTTGTATGGGTTGGAAATTTTTCCTATTCTCTTAGGGGCTGTTCGGCAGCAACCGATCCCATGGTTTTTTAAAGGAAAAATAACTTCATTCGTAATTTTTCCTATTGACTGTTCGGATGCTGGTTTTAATACCTATTCCCAATACCTATATGGTTCTTTTACCCTTCTCTTTCCTCATCACTTGTAAGGAAAAAAAAATTATGTCAAAGCTCCGTTATTTTTCCCAAGAGCTGAAGCTATTGTACTCTTTTTCTATCAAGAAGATATTAATTACAAAAGACATTAATTTGTACTGTTTTGTATTGTTGCATACGAGTACATTTTCACAAACTTGACTTAAAAAAGAGGAATTATACTGATCAATACTTGTTTAATTAATTAAACTGAAATTAACTTGTAAAATCAAACACTCAATTAAACAAACACAATTTAATAATACAAAGGCTAAAATTAATTAAACAAGCACAATTTAATAATACAAGAAATTATTAACCAAGCATAATTAAACTTTGCATTGTATAGTCAATTCACTCATTTAAATTTTTTTAGAATCTGATATATACAATTATATTGACTATAATCAGTGATTAGTATTAATACACTTTAATATAGTTTAATTGTAGTATTACATCTTCTATAAAAAGAAAAATAAACAAACATTCTAACAAATTTCTCATGCATTTGCTGAACACCTATATTTTAAAAAATTTCATAGGTTAAATAACTTCGGTTTTGACAAATTGAAATTCTCATTCTCACAAAATTCCCATGCTGCCAAACATGCCCTTAGGGTATGTTTGGATGTGTCAAGAATATGAGCTATTCTAAAAATAGGGGCTATTCGGAATAGCAATGTGCATCAAAACAATATTTT
This sequence comes from Carex parvula, assembly GCA_025461045.1. Lineage (NCBI taxonomy): Eukaryota > Viridiplantae > Streptophyta > Magnoliopsida > Poales > Cyperaceae > Carex > Carex parvula. The sequence continues at coordinate 60,570 of JAJGRW010001942.1, forward strand.
TGCTATTCGGAATAGCTAGAATAGCTACTATTCTCTATTCCTTGTAAATGTTGAAATAACTATTATTTAGAAGTGTGAAGAAAGAGAAGGAAAAATGTTTCCTTCTCGGATTTTCATCAACACAGTCCCGAAATGACAAAATTGACACCACTTACATTATCTCCACGTGACAATTTGTTTGAGATCCCACTTGCTTATATTTTCTCTTAATTAGCACATTGTTAACACTATTATTTATCGGTTACAGCTATTCACTATTTCAAATGTACAATCCAAATAACATTTTTACTAATCCGAAAAACACAATTTTCACGCTAATCTAAAATTCATTATTTTTTCTCTATTCTCATTTACTATTTCTAAATTTCGTTATTCTAGCTTATTCTTAAATTTCGCTATTCTAACTTACATTTTCTGCACCATGCTTTCTCTTTTCAATAATCACTTCTCCGTTTTTTCTTTTAAGAGAGAGGGGAGGGGAAATCCTCTCCCGAAAATAGGGAAAAAAGAAAAAAAATAGACGACTACTAGCTAACCACTTGAGACAAATAGAAAGACAATTAATTTAATATTTTCGTATATGGTATTCTTGGCGTTCACTGAAGTTGACTTGTATTATATAATTGTATTATCATTTTGTTTGATTGATGCTTTTCTTCCATTAAATGTCCATAAACATAATTTATTTCTTATTACGCGTTGAATCCTTCAGACTAAATACAAGTAAAATTATACAGATCTATATAGTAGTTTAAACTTCAAATACAGGGTCATAAATTCTGGATTTTCTTTGCATCATGTATGTAGCTAATGGAGTGGTGGGTGGACAAATTATTCAAGTGGCTCTCTAAAAGCGAAATCATGTCTGGAAGTCCAAAACACAACTTATCAGCATCAAAGTCAATCCGATCTCTAAGACTATAACAATCTGGATAACCTGATCATATGAACTAGATTGACCAACACAACATGATTCATGCAGTTTCAATAAAAATGGAGAAGAACAGGGACCCATGCCGCGAGGATGACCTAACAGGCATTCAGCTATCCATAGTTTCATTTCGTTTCTCTTTCTTTGACCCGTCAAGGGGCACTTTCGTCATTTCGATCCACTAGCTGAGTGCCTGAGTAGCTGTTGAGCATCTCTGATTCTCTTCTCTTATTCTCTCCCTATATAAACGGAGTATCCATTGAGCTGTAAAGCATCTCTTCTTCTCTCTCCCTCCCTCCGTCGCTCCTCGTGCAAACACGCAACCGGAGTTCAAAGCGATTTGAGACATGGCAACGAGTTCCTGGAAATCATTTTTCATGGGTTGCACGGGATACCTTTATCCGAGGTCGACTAAGAAAGAGAGGAAAAGGCCCGAGGACTCGAGCTCCGCCTTTTCAAGAAATTCCATTTCCGACATTCCAGTTTCTTCGCAAGACTTGTATCGTAGTGCACTCGCCCGATCAAACCTTCACGAATTCACCTTCGCCGAAATGAAAACCGTTTTCACCAATAGAAACTTCTTAGGGGCAGGTGGGTTCGGACCCGTCTACAAAGGGTTCTTGCCCGATAAACTCAGACCCGGTTTGGAGGCGCAACACGTGGCGGTCAAGTACCTTGATCAAGAAGGAAATCAAGGTCACAATGAATGGCTGGTGAGTGAGATTTTTCATGTCTTTGTTGCAAAATGTACCTGTACCTCTGACCTGGCATCAATTAAACATTCTAGACATCAAATCCCTTAGACAGAAACGGAAAAAGTGAAGAAATTCACTTGGTACCAGACCGGTATGGACTTGACCTGCATGATACCACAAACTGAGATAGTTATTCATTCAACCTTATAAACATATACCATGAACGGGACATTTACCATGAACGGGACATTTACCACAAACTGAGATAGTTATTCATTCAACCTTCTGTTTTTAACATAATTAAACCCAAAATTGACAGTAGAAAACTTACCATGAATGGGATATTTTGGTTTTTTTTTTTTTTTTTTTTTGCTTTTTTACTTCCCGCTTTTGTATGTAATATGTGTGAGACTAATTTGCGATTCCTTATCATTTTGTTTTGAAGGCTGAAGTTAATTGTCTGGGTCAATATCGACATCCCAATTTGGTAAAATTAATTGGTTATTGCTGTGAGAAGCAGCACAGGATGCTGGTTTATGAATACATGCCACGCGGCAGCTTAGAAAATCATCTATTCATGAAGAGTAAGTTGAATTCATTTTTTTTCCTATAGTTTTGTTAATTTTGGGTTTAATTATGTCCAAATGCTAAAGTTAATTTGGTTTGGATTGGTGCAGGTCTGATTGAACCTTTTTCATGGTTACAAAGACTTAAGATTGTGGTAGAAGCAGCCAAGGGACTTGCATTTCTCCATGATTCCAAGAAGCCTCTTATTTACCGTGATTTCAAGGCCTCAAATATACTGCTTGACTCGGTATGAATTAAAAATCACCATCTGAATTTCTTCAGTTGTTAGTATATACTCAATTATTTGGATTTTAATATTCATCTAACTTTGGAAAAAAGTCTCAGGATTTCTGTGGGCAAGCCTTTCTTTATTCTTTCTATGGTCGAAAACGGAGTATTGTTATAACTACTCTTATTTCCTTCTATATATGAGGTTTACTTTTTGGCCGTCACCTACTATGAGTTATAAAGTTTGACTTTTGGCCATCAGACTTAGTCAGGGTTGGAATTAGAAAATTTAGATTGGGAGGCTGAAACATAAAATGCGGACGTTACGTGACCACAAAAATGAAATTCTAACCACTGACTTCAAGTCTTGAACTATATACAATTTTTTTTTTTTTTAAATTTCAATTTTTTTAACATTCTATGAAGAGGGTTGAACTATATAAACATTTAAAAAAAAATTCAATTTAATTTCAATATACATGATTAAAAATTTTAAATCACCGGGTGCCTAAGCACCCCTGGCTTGACTTGATCCTCCCCTAGAACTTTTGGAATAAAATTAGATTCGCATAATGGAAATAATTAAGTAGCAATAATAGATGCCAGAATCACAATTTGATTAAACTTTATTGCTTCAATTTGCAGGATTACACAGCTAAGCTTTCAGACTTTGGTTTGGCAAAAGATGGCCCGCAAGGTGATGCTACACATGTCTCAACACGTGTTATGGGAACACACGGCTATGCTGCTCCTGACTACTTCATGACTGGTATGAAAATGCACCTACAAACATTCGCATTTTCTGTTGAGTATATATACTTTTAGTTGAGACTTGTAACTTATCTACTCCTATACTATTTCAGGACATCTCACGGCTAAAAGTGATGTATACAGCTTTGGAGTGGTTCTGTTGGAGCTGTTAACGGGTAGACGTTGCCTAGATGAGAACCGGCGTGCCCGCGAACGAAATTTGGTTGATTGGGCGAGACCTTATTTGAAGAGGCCCGACAAGTTTCACAAAATTATGGACCCAAATCTACAGGGTAATTACTCCACAGAGGCCGCACAAAAGGCAGCCTTAGTGGCGTACCTGTGCTTGAGTAGCATACCAAAACCGAGACCCAAGATGAAAGAGGTGGTCGATGTGTTGGAACCTCTTTTACAGATAAAAGAGTTACCTATGGGAACTTTTGTTTTTACGGTGCCTGAGGCGGATGAGGATTGTGATAAAATGAAGAGCGATGATGAAAACTTGGTTACCGGAGAGGATCAAGAGAGAAGAGAAGACCGTGATCGCAGAAGAAGAAGGCATGTGCACTCGGCAGTCCATGCTGATGGTGGCCTTCGTAGAGAGGCAAAGGATTTGAGTGAGGATTCTCTGAGACGACATCATCACAGGTATAGACACCATCCCTCTAGGGAAAGTTGGGGAAGTGAGGCGTCAATTTAACCTGTAAGAAGGATGGGGTCATGGAGATGTGGTGTTTTGTATTTGATCCGGGGCACTGTAACTCGATCCCGTCCTATTCCACAGAAACTAACATTTCTGGTTTGGGTATTAATTTAAAAAAGAAGGATGGTGATGCTAGGAAGGGATGTTGGAGTTGGAGATGCCAAAAAGAGATATTTCTTGAGGATGTTGTGAACTCGATCGGGTCAAAGAGTGGATGTACATAGATGTGAGCAGGGCGGAGGCAGAATTTCAAGTTATGAGGGTCAAAATTTAGAACTTTGGGGTCAATCGTATAAAATTTTCACAAAAAATATGGGGGGTCAATGTGCTTGGCTATTATGCTTATATAAGCAAAAGCCCACATATGCTTAAATGAGCATTTTTGCGTTTCCAATGTTCAAATGGTCGATCCGACCGTTCATCTTGTTCTCCATATTAATATGTGCTTGGAGACTAAATTTTACATTTTTCTGAATTTTTTTACTATTTATTAAGCCACTTTGAAAATTGCTGATCATATGGTCCAGAATTTTGGAAACACTGTTTTTACTGTTCACCCAGATCAGCAATTTTCAAAGTGGCTTAATAAATAGTAAAAAAATTCAGAAAAATGTAAAATTTAGTCTCCAAGTACATATTAATATGGAAAACAAGATGAACGGTCGGATCGACCATTTGAACATTGGAAACGCAAAAATGAGTTATAAGCATATGTGGGCTTTTGCTTATATAAGCATAGTAGCCAGCCCCGGGGGTCAATTTTATAGTTCAAAGCATTTATTATAAATTATATAGCAAAATCGTATCAAAGTACAAAAATTTTGGAAATGAATGGGGTCAATTGACCCCCAATCATTGTGGGTAGATCCGCCATTGGATGTGTGGGTGTGTATATATTGTCGAGGAGTTTGACGAAAAATGTGAGTCTGATTTCATTAAAGATGATTACACGAGTTTCGTAACTAAATAAAATAAGGAAATTATGCTCAAAACAGTTGAGCCATTAAAATAAGATAAATTGATCAATAAAAGCCGAACAGTAAAGAAAAACTAAGAATAATGTAGAAGCTGAAAATTGAATTTCTAATTTGCCCCTGATGCCTTCTGTTTTATTGTTCCTTTTTTGTTTTCTTCAAAATTGTATCCGGGTATCTGGTACGGCATCTTGAATGGTACCAGTTGAGGGTCTTGGTACCAGTCCTTGTCTGCTTTGTGCCGCTTTCTGTCAATCTGACAGCCATGCAGTTCCAGACTTCTTGGCTCAGTTCGGGCTTTCTTCATAAGCTTCAGTTGTACCAGTACCTCATTCAGGAGATTGAACGGTGTCTTAGTTACGCCCTGGAAGGTTCGTGAGCACCGTTCTGGCCATATGATGATATTGTGGAGTTGTCCGAAGGCAAAACTCTTAAGTGAGAAAAGCCTAGTCTATGTTAGTAGTTGGGAACTATAAAAAGTGATGTTGTTATTGTTCTCCGTATTTTCATCTAAGAAAAGAAATTTATTTATTGAAAAATACTGAAATTTTGAAATGATTTTCTATAAAAAAAATAAGGATTAGAAGTTTTAAACACAATCCTTTTTTTTTTCGAAACACGACAAAATATACAATTAAAAGCTATACAATTAGCCGCATGAAAATCTTACAGAGAAGCCCCAGAAAATTTAATTACTTTAAGAGCTACTTTTTTTTTATCTATATATATTAAATACATATTTCTTCCAAAATATGTAAATAAAAGAACATATAGAAGTCATTTGGAAATAAAACAGAGAACAAATAGAACATTGGTTGACAGTAGTTAAGAGTCTAAGAAATCTTATATTCTTTATAAATTAGATGATTGATTTTTGTCTTATCCAAGCATTCCTTTAGATCAATCAGCTCATAACAAAAAAAGCAAGGTCTTGTTATGTATGACCTATTTTAGTATTTTTCCAAAAAAAAAAAATTAAACATTTCATTCGGTTAATATTTGCTGAGCAAGGCCAATGCATTGAAATTTCATCTTATTTTTCTCTTAAGCTAACAGGTGACTATGCATTTTCTGCACCATGCTTTCTCTATTCAATAATCACTTCTCTGTTTTTTTATTAACAGATAGAGGGGAGGGTAAGTCCTCTCTCGAAAAAATAGGGAAAGAAAGACGACTAGCTAACCACTTTAACAATAAGAAGATAATTAATTTAATATTTCCGTATATGGTATTCTTAGTCGAGAAATATCCCTCAAAAAGACATTTTTAAATTTGTGATATTTAATTGTAGGGGGGATTTCATGTATACCCTAAAAAACTTCAAAGTTACGTATTTTCTCCTCTAAACTTCGAAATTACGTATTTTCCCTTCTAAACTTCCAAACTCCAAATTTACTCATTTTATTGTATTTTATATTAAAACTCATTTTAAAATTATAAAATACCCATTTTATCCTTTATTAAAAGCATAAAAACATTGTAACTTGTTTAAAAAAAATATCGGTCTAATATTTGATCGGTTTTTTAGGGGAAAATGAATATTTTATAAAGGGTAAAGGGTATAATGAGTATTCAGTTTTTGAGGCCAAAATGGGTTTTTATAAATGGTAAAAGGTATAATGGGTGTCTTATAAGATCAAAATTTGTTTTCTTAAACAAACTACAATTTTATTTATGTTTTTAATAAGGATAAAATGTATATTTTATAATTTTAAAATGAATTTTAACATAAATAAAATAAGTAACTGGGTTTTGGAAGTTTAGAGGGGGAAATAAGTAATTTTGAAGTTTAGAGGGAGAATATGTAATTTTGAAGTTTTTGGGGGGTTACATGAAATTCTCCCTTAATTGTATTATCATTTTGTTTGATTGATGCTTTTCTTCCAAGAAACTTCCATAAATGTAATTTATTTCTTTTTACGCGTTGAATACTTCAGACTAATACGGTCCCAGGCAGTATATAATACGGGGTCACATATAATCCTGATTTTTTTTATTAATATCCTCAATTAATTACTGAAAATAGATCATTCAAAATTAGATGCCGACCAATATGCATTGTATAAAAGGAAGCTTAAATTTTTTTTGTGTGATGAGTGATGGTATTGTTGAGGTAAAGAGACTAGGCAGAAGTAATAGTTCTTTAATATGAATGAAGTTAGTCTCACGCGCAGGATGACCCCATCGCTAGTTTCATTCCATCTCTCTTTCTTTGCCAGTTTGCCCCGTCAAGGGGCACTTTCGTCATTTCAGCTTCCTTCCCCATGGGATCACCCAGGAATGAAATCCTCTGCAGAGTTTTTAAAACTCCGCACTGCGGTTCTTTTAATCTGGTCCGTTCGTTTTGAATTGGCACGGATCTCAAAGCCCAATAATACTGCCCCCTCCGTTGGCCCGACTCTCAAAGCGGCTGAGAGTTCATTACCTGGTTTCATTTCTTTTCTGTTTTCTCTTTCTTTGCCCCGTCAAGGGGCACTTCCGTCATTTCTTTCACGAGACCCGAGTTTCGACTTTCGATCCACTAGCTATGAAGCATCTCTTCTTCTCTCCCTATATAAACGGAATGAGTTTCCATTATTGAGCGGTAAAGCATCTCTTCTTCTCTCTCCTCCCTCTTCCTCTCGTGCGCGCACACAGCCGTAATCAAAGCGATTTGTGAACATGGCAAGGAGTTCCTGGAAGTCATTTTTCATGCGTTGCACGGAATACTTTTATCCGAAAAGGCCCAAGGACTCAAACTCCACCCGTTCAAGCAATTCCGACATTCCAATTCCTGAGCAAGACTTGTATCCAAGTTTACTCGCCCGATCGAAGCTTCACGAATTCACCTTCGCCGAAATGAATTCCGTTACCCACTACTTCTCCAGTAGGAACTTCCTAGGGGAAGGCGGGTTCGGACCCGTCTACAAAGGGTTCTTGCCCGATAAACTCAGACCCGGTTTGGAGGCGCAATACGTGACGGTCAAGTACCTTGATCAAGAAGGAAATCAAGGTCACAAGGAATGGAAGGTGAGTGAGATTTTTCATGTCTTTGTTGCAAAATGTACCTGTACCTGACCTGGCATCAATTAAACATTCTAGACATCAAACCCCACAGACAGAAATGGAAAAAGTGAAGAATTCACTTGGTACTGGACTCTGGACCGGTATGGACTTGACCTGCATGTTACCACAAACTGAGAAACAGTTATTCATTCAACCTTATAAACATATACCATCAACGGGAAATTTACCATACTTCTGTTTTTTACATAATTAAATTCAAATTTAACAGTAGAAAAAAAAATGAATTCAACTTATCCTGGACAGGATATTTTGGTTTTTTTAGCTTTTTTACTTCCCGTTTTTCTATGTAATATATGGGACTAATTGCGACTCCTTATAATTTTGTTTTGAAGGCTGAAGTTAGATGTCTGGGTCAATATAGACATCCCAATTTGGTAAAATTAATTGGTTATTGCTGTGAGAAGAAGCACAGGATGCTGGTTTATGAATACATGCCACGCGGCAGCTTAGAAACTCATCTATTCGTGAAAAGTAAGTTGATTCATTTTTTTCATATAGTTTTGTTAATTTTGGGTTTAATTATGTCCGAATGCTAAATTTAATTTGGTTTGGATTGGTGCAGGTCTGATTGAACCTTTTTCATGGTTGCAAAGACTTAAGATTGCAGTAGAAGCAGCCAAGGGACTTGCATTTCTCCATGATGCCGAGAAGCCTCTTATTTACCGTGATTTCAAGGCTTCAAATATACTGCTTGACTCGGTATGAATTATAAATCACCATTTGAATTTCTTCAGTTATTAGTATATACTCAATTATCTGGATTTTAATATTCATCTAACTTTGGAAAAAATAGATTGTTGTTATAAGTTATAACTACTTTTATTTCCTTCTATTAGGTTTACTTTTTAGCCATCACCTACTATGAGCTATAAAGTTTGACTTTGGGCCATCAGACTTAGTCAGGGCTGGAATTAGAAATTTTAGATTGTGAGGCTGAAACATAAAATGCGTAATATGTATATGTGGCCAACTTGTTTGGAACTAAAGGCTTGGTTGTTGTTGTTGTATGTATATGCGGCCACCGGAATTCGAACCACAGTCTCCACAACCGCAAAATGAAATTCTAACCACTGGCTTGAACTATATAAAAAACTTTTGAATTTATTTTTAACATTTTATGAAGAGGGTTGATCTATATAAAAATTATAAAAAAAAAAGAAACTTCAATTAAATTTCAATATACATGATTACATTTTTATAATCACCGGGTGGCTAAGCACCCTGGCTTGACTTGATCCGCCCCAAGAATTAGCAACTTTTTGAAAAAAAATTAGATTCGCATAATGAAAAAATTAAGTAGCAATAATAGATGCCAAAATCATAATTTGACTAAACTTTATTGCTTCAATTTGCAGGATTACACAGCTAAGCTTTCAGACTTTGGTTTGGCAAAAGATGGCCCGCAAGGTGATGCTACACATGTCTCAACATGTGTTAGGGGAACACATGGCTATGCTGCTCCTGACTACTTCATGACTGGTATGAAAATGTACCTGCAAACATTCCCTTTTTCTATTGAGTATACTTTTAATTGAGACTTGTAACTTATCTATTCCTATACTATTTTCAGGACATCTCACGGCTAAAAGTGATGTATATAGTTTTGGAGTGGTTCTGTTGGAGCTGTTAACGGGTAGACGTTGCCTAGACGAGAACCGGTGTGCCCGCGAACGAAACTTAGTTGATTGGGCGAGACCTTATTTGAAGAGGCCCGACAAGTTCCACAAAATTATGGACCCAAATCTACAGGATAATTACTCCACAGAGGCTGCACAAAAGGCAGCCTTAGTGGCGTACCTGTGCTTGAGTAACAAACCAAAACCGAGACCCCGGATGAAAGAGGTGGTCGATGTGTTGGAACCTCTTTTACAGATAAAAGAGTTACCTATGGGAACTTTCGTTTTTATAGTGCCTGAGGTGGATGAGGATTGTGGTAAAATGAAGAGCGATGATGAAAACTTGGTTGCCAGAGAGGATCAAGAGAGAAGAGAACGTCGTGATCTCAGAAGAAGAAGAAGGCATGTACACTCGGTAGTCCAAGCTGAAGGTGGCCTTCGTAGAGAAGCAAAGGATTTGAGTGAGGATTCTCTGAGACGACATCATCACACGGGTAGACACCATCGCTCTAGGGAAAGTTGGGGAAGTGAGGCATCAATTTAGCCTGTAAGAATGACGGAGATGTGGTGTTTTGTATTTGATCTGTGGCCTTGTAACTCCCATCCTATTCCTTCACAGAAACTAACATTTCTGGTTTGGGGTATTAATTAAAAAAAAAGGATGGAGATGTTAGAAAGGGATGTTTGTTGGAGATGCCAACAAGAGATCTTTTTCTTGAGGATGTTGTGAACTTGGTAAAAGAATGGATGTACATATATAGATGTGAGGGTGTATATATTGTTGAGGAATTGTCGGACAAAAAAAATATGTGAGGGTGTATATACTGTTGTCGTGCGACGGACTTTTTCTTTTTTGTTATTGTACGTCACGGTACAGTTGTATAGAGAACTCTTCAAAATTTATTTCGCAAAAGCAAGAAAGTAAGGATGTAAATTCAATATAGCATGATTGAGAACTATTGGTTTGGCTAGGTATTGCCGTGTGCATATGTATTGCAGTTATGATTTGAAAGATTTATTTTACTGTGCATTCTTATTATGAATTATTGACTTGAGTTTAGGGGAGTTAAAATGTTCAGATTTTTAATATTACATGACGGGCACCAATTCGTTTAAAAATTAGGGCTTGTCTTTGATCGGTTCAATCAAAGAAATTACTTATTAAGGATATTCGTTTAAAGATAATTAGGACTTGTCTTTGGTCGGTTCAATCAAAGAAATTACTTATCAAGGATAATTTAGTTAAAAGAGGAATAACTTGAAACAATAGATTATTTATTTGTTAATTGCTCTATTTTTTAATGTTTATGGAGTTCGTCAGCTAATTATAATAATTTTCAATTTAATTGCATTACAGTACGGAATTATTGGGATTTGGATAGGTGTACATCTTTTAAAGATAATAAAATTACTGATGACTTGATTATAAGAAAAATTTATAGACATTTTGGTAAGAAAGAAATATGATAATATTTAAAGAAGGTCAATGTAAAACGGTTAGGAGGTTTGGTGGCTCTATTATTTCACTTGTAGAACATTGATGTACTTCAAGTCTTCAAGGGGTTCTAATGCTAACCTACATTTGCATAATTGCATTTAGTTCTTCTATATATATAACGTGCAAGTCTTGCTTAGTGGAAGAGGTCGTAACATTGTGTTTTATATTGCCTATGTGCAGTTGTTAAGACTTGGTAGTTCTAATTTTGTGGTTGTTTGTCAGCAATTGAGTGTCATGCTATTTTGGTACTTGTTATGTTAGGTGATGTTAGTTGGAATTATATGTAACATAATATCCCTTTATAGTACTGGATTGTGGTATGATTAATGATTTGAACATTTAATTTCTAATAAAACTGATGGCTTTGCCACTTTTTAAATATATGCGTGCGGGCGCGCGCTGCAGCAAACTTTACAGTCTTTCAAAAACCATGGGCCGGGTCCTGGGAAATCAAAGAAATTAGGAGATGGAATTTACGAAGTAAAAACTGATTACAGAAGCAAGCTCCGGTTTTTGGGTTGAATAAAGAAATGTAAATTGGTAATATATGGGCCGAAAAATGCAGATGACCCATTTTAACTGTGTATTATGAAGGCCCGTATTGATTATCCTTTGTACACCGTTTGTCAGTCTAAAAGTGTTCCATCTCAAAAATAAAATAAAAAACAATATAACATAAGCATAAGAGGAAGAAGGCACATGTCGTCTCTTTCTGTTTAGAAGGCATTGTGGCAAATTGGAGAAGTGTAGCTTAGAAGCGAATGGATATGTTGGAGGAGGCGCACAATAACTTTTTGGTTCTCTACAAATCCGGTCGAAGACATGTGGCCTAAAGACAGGCGGGCCAATTGTGGCACATAATAAAATTGGGCTGAGTTCCAAGGGCCAGGCAGCTGAACGGAGTAACGAGATAGATTTGGGTCAACCGAGTTAAAGAATTATTGGAAGAAAGGCCCATAGCGAGGTGCCTCTTCGTTCTGTATTGCAGCAAAGTCATGCAGCTTCCATTTCCCCCCTAGGAATCCATGGATGATGAGACAATCCAAGGCCCCCCTTTTTTTTTTGTGCGTCAGTTCCTTCAGTCTTTGTATAAAGGGTCAGTACTCATTCTAAGCACTCTCGCATAAACTCTTGCTGTGCTGTCTTTTACCGATTGGTCAAACTGAATTCCATCATGTTTCTCGTTGAAAAAAAAAAATCATATTGCATATAGAGCATAGTCGCATTCTTCATAACGGTAGGTTCATCCTCAATTACACGTTTTCTAAAAGAAATAAAGGGAAAGGAGATTGTCAATTGTCAAGGCTTTTACATTCAACTGATCAAGGTTGTGCTGGTGCCAGCTTGTCACCAACTAAATATTTCCTCTGATTAGTTGGTTTTGTACTCTCTTTTTTTACCTGTTGCGTTTACTTTTACCAGATTAGTAAAATAAAAACTAATGGTGGGTTTGAATAGCTCCCTAATCCGAGTGCATATCCTCTGAGATATCTCATATTTTGCGTGACCGACGTGTTCGGTGTCTATTCGGAGATAGCGCATGGGCAGTATTATTTGAACTTTGAGATTCATACATAATGTATTTGAACGGGTGAAATTTTTCAAAAAGTCACACAAAATATGAGATATCTCAGAGGATGTGAATTCCCCTAATCCGGGGCTCAAAAGTAGTACTATTCACCGAGCAGAGTGAATATTTTAATCCATTTCTAATTTATGAATTCATAGTAGGTCCGATGCCCATCGGAACTATTTTGGTTTGATGAGCTCAATCACCGTCCAATCAGCATTAAGATGCGTACATTCTCCTTTAAAATTTGTACGTACTTGTTTCAATTTCTGTGCACGCAGATCGGATGGTGTTGAAACTCATTAGATCTAGAAGTAGGTCTGATACCCATCAGACCTACTCCCTTCTAATTTATACCCGCTTCTTGAAAAATTACTCAATAATCAGTGTCACACTTCCTGCAATTGCCAATTGGCACCTTATCTTTCTTTTTTTCTTTTTACACGAAACCAGTAGGCGTTTTCACTAACATTCTAATCAAATTACAAAAGATAAAAAAAAAAGTTAAGAAAATAGAAACAGATGAAAAATAAAAAGGCCACCTAAATTTCAGAACAAATTACGCACAACATTCTAAATATATATACAGAGAAGGGTTCAAATATCACAATTTTTTACATGTGTATAGATAGAATGATGTAGATCATATCCAATAATTTTATTTTGACTTTTAAATTTTAAATTTTAAGTTACTAAAGTTTTTAAAATAGAGGTATTTGAATCCTCCTTATATATATGTGATTTAACATACCTACAAAATTATTGTTAAAAACAGTCATTGATAAATGATGAGTCCAAAGTGAACTACTACTTTTAAATATTTGTAAATCATAATTTCTACTTACGTTTATATCACAAGCGCATGATCCTACCGTGTAGTATGATTGTGGTGTCGATTCACAGGGATAGTTTATTAGATTTTAAACAATTTTCACTAGTCTAGGTTATCGGGTTTTATAAATGTTTGATGCGGTGGCTCTAATTGCAATCAACGTTAAGGTTAAACAGTATATATAGAACCTCTAGGGTTCATGTTCTATCCTTCTTAATTATGCAAAATATAAATTTCGACGTCTCTTTATGTCGCATGCGGCACTGTCTACTGTCGCATGCAGCCTAGATTGTCCCACAGTTATCCCGCATGCGGCACTGTCACTACCTGCAATGCCTGCTGAGTGTTTGTTTATGCGATTTGAAAGGTTTTTCGATCTTGCGATCGGCTTTTGGGTTACCAAGACTGAAGTATTTTAGGTACGCAATTATATTATTTCCATATACTACCCCGTAGTTGAAATATCTCAAAGACCCTACCTAATATAAATGTTTCCTAATATAAATAAATGTACAATATACGCTATTCTACCAAGGGAGCCCACTGGATTCTAACCTATATAGTTTATTAATATTATATTGCATACACATTGAACATCAATATCATAATACTAACTACCCGTTTAATTCATTCATATAAATCTTGGTTGCACTTAAGAAAACACAGCCTTTAAAATTTCATATTTATTTTTTTAAAAACAAAATGAATTAAAGTTAGTAATGAAAAAAATTAGGTTCAAGTCTAAAAATTGGCGAACGTGACGAATGTGAAAGGTACGCTTCAGAAACCTACAGAATTCCAAGTGCAGTGTACTTATTCCGGATAGTTGTTAAATTACTTTATCGTTTTGGTTATATATTGTATGTGACGAATGGTGCATGTGGAAATCTAAGGAAAGATGTCATGAATGTTATTGAAATGGATTTTGGAAATGAAGGTACTATATGTGATTGGAAAATGATTGGATACGATCAGTGAAACAGGGGCCAATATGTTTACATATCGGGATGTATACATTAGGATCGGTGTTCGACTAGACCTCTCATTAACGTGGCAGACTGCTTGAGGTGTTTCGTGGCCATGGGTCTAACCCTAATTTGCTTGAGGCTTTAGCTATTAGGGCAACAACCATGCCCAAGTTGCTTGAGGTTCGCTCTTGGGATGGCAATCGTCAGTAGAGGAAAAGGAAATGTGAAGTGAAAAAGAAAAATAGATGTTTTTAAATAAATAACTAAATTGGTGCATCCTTGGATAGATTTCATTAATTAAATTTGAATGAGAAATGTACATTTGATATCTAAAGTTAATTTTACAAAGATCCAAGCTGGAACTAAAAACCCGCACGGAGAGTTTGTTCGAGCCCTCATATGTACTATTTTATTTATGTGGGTTCCAGGTGACGAAGACAACGTGGGTAGGCAAGGTGAGAAATTTACGCGAAGATAAAGCGAGAATAATTAATATAGGGGGAATTTCATATATACCACTCAAAAAATACGAAATTACATATTTCCCCCTCTAAATTCCATAATTACATATTTACCATTCAAAATTACAATAACTCACGTATTTACCCAATAATTGAAAATCAAGATTAATTAACTTAATCTAATATAAAATATATTGAAACACTCTCTTTCTCTTTCTTCCCTTTCCCTTCCTCTTCCTCCTTGGTGAATTGAACAGAACAATTCTGGATTGAATAACTCTCGCTCTTGCGCCTCCACCGCCTCCTTTTCTCTTATCTCTCCATATCTCGCTCGATCCCTTCCTCCTCTCACCTCCTCTCTCGTCCCAGACAAGTGAAGCTGCTACTAGAGGAAGACTGAAAAGAAAGGCAACAGACAGAGACTCCCACTTCTAGCAGGACCCGCCTTGTAAACATCATGATTTCATATCACCTTTTAGTTCTTCTCAGTACAAGGTCAATTGCTTCCCTATAGAGAAACTGGCTCTTCTGGGAACACTTATTTGTCACTAGAAGTAAGAAAGTTTTGTTACTTTGAGTTATTCCTGATATCTGTTTAGAATATGCCTTGTTTATATCTTAATTTGAATAAGGTGAGAGGAATGCGAGAAATTCCAACAAAGTAATTGAAAATTCTATAATTAGATGTTCAGTTGAGAGGAAACTTTTTGTGAAGTTTATGTTTGCGTGGAGTAAGGAGGAAGGGGAAGGGAGTGCTTAATTATATTTTACATAAGATTAAATTTAATTAATGGTAGCTTTCAATTTAATTAAGTAAATACTTGAGTTATTAGAATTTTATGTGGTAAATATGTAATTATAGAATTTAAAGGGGAAAATACGTAATTTCATAGTTTTAAGTGGTATATATGAATTTCCCATTATTATATTGCCACTTAGTTTGTTCATTTGGTTTGAATACATAGAATGACATGGCTATGAGACATTTATATAATGCCGTGTCCATTTATGTCCTTCGTATCAAAATACATTTTGTGTGGTTTATATACAAATTTGTGGCACTATATTTTTTTTATTGATGATGTGTGTGGTATGCTCACGCCTTACGTATAAATACGTGGTGGGTTGTCACAGGGTGTGACACGGTGGTAGGGCCATATAAATGTTTTCCTCAAGTGTTCCTTAAATAAATGTATTTTTAACATCCATTTGGTATAAATTCCAACCATTATTTTCCGCTATCGAAAGTAGAATTATTATGGTATTCATGTTTGCTACTGGAGCAATGATCTCTTAGTAATCAATATCATATATTGGCAATACCTTTCTATGGATCCATCAATGTCGTAATTTATTTTATAAACACATTTGCATCCTACGATTTTTATTATAGTTTTATAATGGTTCAATGGTCCATGAATTATTTTTTTCTAAGGCTTAAAGTTCTTCTTTCATCGCCATGCACCATACCGGTTAGCTTATGGCTTCTTCAAAATTTCTTGCTCTTCCTTTGTGGAAATTGAACTAAGAAATGCATGGTGTTGTACGAAATATAATTTTGAATAAGATATTGAATCTCATAGGTTTACGAAATCTCGTAACCTTGTTAACGGTTAAGTAGGGCAAGTTGATCTCCTTAATTGAACTTCTTCTTCAATAGTTACATTTTCTTCTTCCCTAGCTCCACTTTCAAGAGTATTGTCATCGTCGTCTTCATTTTCTTCTTGATCATTTTCTACAACTATTGACTCCACAATTTGATTAGTGGTCAAAGCAATGACAAAATCATTTGTAGTAATATGATAATCAAACTAATTTTTATTCTCATTAAAATATGGCTCATTTTGAAAGAAGGTTACGTCGCTAGAAATATATAGTTTATAATTTATAGGATCATAGCATTTATAACCCTTTTTTGAGATGAATATCCTATGAAAATAACTTTAGTAGGAGTTGTGGGGAGAAATTTAGCAAACCTCATGTGGTTGTTCCTCTGCCATCTTCTTTTGTTATTTTGTTTGACTTGAAGTTGAAGAGGGTAAGTTATGAGAGACACTAGAGATTTGAGTATTTGTTCCTTGGGGTTCACCCTCTACGGTCTACTCTTTTTTTATTAGTCGCTGACAGTGTTTATTAATTGTGAGAACGTTTAACTCCCGACGGGCGCAAGCCCCCACCTTTAATTACATAAACAATGAGTGAGGTCCGTTGAACACCTCGTTCATTCTAAGATTTTGTGCCTGTGTAATTTGGGAACTGAATGCTAGGGTTGGGGCTCAAGTATTGGTTTTGGTTGTGTTTATTTTCACCAGTGTGTGTACAAGAGCAGAACCATACACAGCCAGAGGGAGGGCAGCTGCCCCTCCCTGGATTTTGAAATTCATTGAAAAAATACGGGCCCGATACCACTTTGCCTCTCCCTAGAAATTGTTTTGCCTCTCTCTGGAACTGTAAAGCCCGATCAGTCCAAAAGCACTGTTAATGAGAAACTTTGTTGTTTTTATAGAAATTTTATAGAAATTTACGGATCCGGATTAACTTTGTTGTTTTTTAATATGTAAAATGATATTATTTTGTTGTTTTTTATTATGTAAGATTATACTATGTTTATTGTTTCTTATTATGTTGATTGTTTTTTATCTAGTACCCAATTAGTTAATGGGTTTGAACCCGGTAAGCTACTTTAACCCGATTTCTGCCCCTCCTTGACAAAAATCCTGTATCCGCCCCTATGTATGTGTATTGTAATTTAACATACCATGATGCAATGCGATATAGAAAATTTAGTATCCTTGTCTATTAATGCTTGAGCATGTTAAATTCTTATTATTTGTACTTTTAAAATTGAAAAAGGGGAAGGATATTAGGGATCCAATTGGTCTAGTTTAGAGACTTTGCGGTCTTTTTCTAGTTTATGAACATTATGGTCCAATGGTCTAGTTTAGAGACTTTACAGTTTTTTCATTTGGGGTATAGTCTAGCTTAAAGACTTTGCGGTCTTACTAAGGCAATTTAGGTATTTTAGACTTCATGGACCTTGTCACGGGCACTTGTAGAGTCTTGATTTGATTTAGGATTGATTCGGTGAGTTTAGTTAGGTTAGTTGGGTAATTTTAGGGCTTGTTTAGGTTCTAAATTGGGTTAGAAGGATAGGGAATTTTATGTGGATCCATTTAGAGTTGGTTTGAGTCGATTTGGGCTTGAAATGTGAGAGTTATAACAAAAAAGGACCGAAAAAGACTTATTTGTGAAGATTAGGAGCTTATTTGTAATTTTACAAGGTCTTGTGCTAGTAATTTTGAAATTTTATGGGGTCTGGAGTGCAAAAGAGATCGCCACGGGCTTGTTTGGAAGGATTTTGTGGCGCCAGGGGCTCCTTTATAAATTTCTAGGAGATGTGCTGTAAAATTAGGTTGTCAGAGGGATATATTGGCAACAGGGCTTCTGTTTAATCATTTTTGGGCTCTGAGATTGGTAATGGGCTATGAGATTGGTGTTGGTTCCTTAACATCTATGTTGGGCCCTTAGGATTTGGATGTTGGGCTTCAAGATTTGCGTCGGTCTTGATAGAGTCGATTTAATTGACTCTGGGGCACTTACAGCTGAGACCTGGCATGTCAATGGTTGATAGCCTTTTAATCTTTAAGGGTAGCACTTCAGGTTGCTTCAAGAGTCATGCACTGCTAAGATCCGCACTCTTCTTTAAACTTTTTCTTTTAGTGCCACGATCAGACGATTTAATACACTTCAAAATTCATGCAGGTTTTGATATGAATTCATACTCTTCTTTAAACTTTATTTTATTTGCATATTCACATATTTGTCTATCTAGTTATTGTGTGTTATGCATATTATGTAGCAAGCAAATAATGCAATCAAGTTAAATTTATAACATGCAGAAAGAATGACATAAAGTTCTATTTAATCATGTTTAAGTTTCAATTCCAAGTTGTATATTCATCATTTTCATTTTCATTTTCATTTTTTATTTTTTTTGAAGTTTTTTTTAATTTGTTTGTCATTATTTTAGCTTCAGCATATGTCACTACTAAAAAAAAGATATTCACCAACTGTTATTAAAATCTCACTTTACTAATGGTTTTTGAACCGATGGTGATTGACCCATTGTAATGGACCAATGCCAACGGTTAAAAATCGATGGTGTTGCCTATCTATACCATCTGTTCATTAACCAGACGGATGGTATTGAGTATCATCCACCATTGGTTCAAGTTAACAAACAGGTGGTGTTACTCGTTTTCCCATTTGTTAGACAGCCGTTAAAATGAGAATACCATATGTTTTTTTGGAATGAACTGATGGCGTTGAGACTTTGTCAGTTATACATAACGCCGTCAATCATAACACCATCTATTTTTTGTGAATCAACCGTTGGTTGGTGTTGACATGATAGATTTTCATTTAAATGTTTCGCTCACTGCATTTGAGCTCTTCTTTCCTCTTCCTTCCCCTTCCTCTTTGCACTGCGTTTGTGGAGCACAGTCTGAGAGATCGAGGTACTGTTTTACCATTACTATATCAGGTTGCATACTTGCAAATTGTGGGTTGACTTACGATAACTTACCTTCTTAGTATATATCATATTATAGTTACTTTTCAATCCATAATTTATTATTTTAGTACAGTATCACAGCAACCGAAGCTACATTTCTGAAAGTCATTACTAATTAAAGACAAAGTACATACAAGTTGTTGAATTCATTACCTGCTAGGCACTCAAGATAGTGAATTTTGCGGTGCAAAATTAGACAATTTGACCTTTTTTGCACTATATGGGAGTGTTCTATATGAAATCAGGTGTTCTATATTGAGGATCTTGGAATCTCCACCACCATTTCAATAACAGTGCATATTGGTTAAGATCCAAGATCCTCATTCCACCAAATTTCTTAGCAATACAAATACTGGACCAATTAAGGAGGGAGTATTTCCTCTGAGTACTAGTTCCTTGCCACAAAAACAATCTTCTGATCCTATCTATTTCTCTTAACATCTTCTTAAATATTCTATATAGGAAAAGAGTGTATAAAGGAACAACAGACAACACTAAGTTAATCAGAGTGATTCTCCCACCTAAGGACAAGGTTTGGTTTTTCCAACCTTGTAATTTATGTCTGAACTTGTCAACCAAGAAGCCCCAATCTCTAGTGTAGACACCCTAAATTTTGTATGATGCATTCTTAGGCTCTTATCCCTAAGACACCCTAAATTTTGTGAGACAAAGCTATCTGAAGAGGGGCAGCTGTAGACACCATAAATTTTGTGTAATCTTGAAAACAAAATACATGCTTGCACCAAACGCAAGTTATGAAGTCAATGATGAATCAAGATTATAATTTCCAGGCGTCTGCAAAAAAGGTATGCTTTGCAATTGAATTTTTCGATCAATATTATTTATTGCCTAGTTTCAAGTTGAATATGCACATAACAAGTTGGATATTATGGGGTTAAGCTTAAAAGAATTCATGTTATGTTAAAATCGCATAATTTTCAAATGCTCTAATTTGGAAGAATAAATTATGACAACGCATTTATTACATGAAATTAAGAAAGAAAATATTGTAACGTATATTTCTCAAATAATTCTATCCATAGGATAACTTATTTTCATTGGCTTATTGATGACATTAGTCATTTATTTATTCACGGTTTTGAAACAAATTCTAGTAATATAATCTCATAAAATTAGATAAAATCCAAAAATATGTTTCTCAAATATATATATCATCTCGCAAAATTAAGATAAAATCTATAACTATGATATAGACTAGTTATTTTAAGTGACTAATTTAGCTTCAAATTGAGAAGTGCCTTGTTCTGGCTCGGACAAATCTTCAACATTGCAAAATACTAATTTCACCATGCTATGCGTTATTCTATCAAATTATGATAAGAATTCTAACTATGAGTTATATCAATCTACAAGCTACATCCAATAACGTATTTTAACTTTAGAATTATATTTTTATCAAGCATATATTATTTTCATCTCCAAATTAAAACTTTTTAATATGTAAAGGATGATATTTTGTGAACAAGTCATTTTATCTAAGTGTTCTAGAATTATTAAATATATTTTCTGATGTTGCAAAAAATCCAGAAATATTACATTTCATAAGCTTCACGCATGATTATACTATGTTTTAAAGCCTAAGAAAATTTCAGAAAAGTTCAATGAATGAATTTAGTAACTATGTGATAAGTTATCATCATAAAATATATATTCAAATCACCTTTGCAAATGGTAGAACCAGCCAAGAAACAAGTTGTGTATTCCTTTTCAGCTGGATTCCTGCTGTCCATGTCCTTTCAAGTCCAAAAAAATTAACTTGAACCTGAAATTTCAGCCTGATTCTTGCCTATTTCACATGATGTTGCTTTAGATATTGATCAAATTAATTTCCTTTACAAAGGTGATATATTTACTGATTCTAATGGGTGTAAAACGTGCATATTTCAAAGGGCCACAAAAAAACTGTTCTTGAAAACATTTCAGCAAGATTCTTGCTTTTGCACCACTTGGATTGTAATTTTTGTCATGTTTCTTGATCCTTCACACGTGCATGTCTTTAGAAAATTGATTAGACTAGTTTGTCACAAAAACATTAGCATGAAATTTATCATTCTTAAGTCTAAATCATTATTTCAAAAAAAAGAAAAAAACTGCTAGCTAAAGTCTCCTATCAAATTATAAATGAAGAGATAAGCTTCGTATTTCAAATCAAAGCACCTAAAATTTATAAAAACTCATCACTTGGGACTTTAAATTTAAAATCCAAAATTATCTACCTCTATGTACACATATTAAGAACATATTTCTGATTTTTTCATATATGAGAAAAAATTCCAGCAGCTAGGAAAATTCCAGCAACACAGTTTTTTTCCAGCAGCGAATTCAGCAGCAAAGAAATGAGTTTAAAAGTATTTTAATCATCATACTTATGCATAATCAAAGTACACTTAATTTTGACATATCCTTGCTGCAAACTTTCAGTTTTTATTCTCTTGAAGTTGACCTAAAAACAGTGCAAATTTCTGAAATTAAGCAAAAAAGTACAGCAGGAATCCTGCTGCCATGTTTCCACTTCTAAGAGTAATTTAATTATCATACTTATGCATATCAAAACATACTTAATTTTGTCATATTCTTGCTGTAAAAGTTCAGTTTTTATTCTCTTGAAGTTGACCTAAGAATAGTGCAAAATTCTGAAATTAAGCAAAAAAGTACAGCAATAATCCTGCTGCCATGTTTCCACTTCTTCTTGACAATAAACATGATTATGATATGTTAAAATAGTTATATAAACTAAGTAAAACCTGCTAAACACCTATATGCATTGTTTGGATTTCGTTTCTGCACTAGAATCATCATAATTCAGTCCTTTTTTACAGCTTTTGCCTAACGAATGTGTTTAACTTTGTGCAGAAAGGATTCAGATGTGGGGCATGCTAAGATGCAGCAGCTTAAGGACGTTTTTGAGCTTCAAGAGGCTTCAAACTTCACCTATAAATAGCCCCCTACATCTTCACTTCATCTTCATGGTTGGTTAGAGCATACAAAGCACAAAAAGAGAGCAAAAACGTTAAACTTCAGCCCACAGAAAAAAAAAAACAGCCAAGAAAAAATGTGCTTTCCACAAACATTCTCCTAAAACCCTAATAGAATGAGCTCTAAAAAAATAATGAGTGACAAACCTACTATGTTATTCCGTTAACTTAGTCCTCAAACTACTAAAGCCATCCATCCAAGCCGCTGAAGAAATTATTACAATGTTCAAATAACGAGAATGAAGATCTGCGTGACTTGAAAACTTTCGATTTATTTCCACTTTATTTTAGTTGCTTCCCTTATGTTTTTTTATTTTCCTTTTGTTGCTGTCATTATGTTTGATTATCTCATTTTGTAATTTTCATCATTGCTGAAATATATTTTTGAAAGCTAGAAATTAGTAAAGACCGGTTTTCTTTCGGGTGAGTGTGGTGCCTAACACCTTCCACATTCATAACCAAGACACGAACCTATTATCTCTGTAGACCAAAAATAAATTGTATTTCCCGTTTTCTAACGGGTGGCGACTCCAAGTAAATTTATATCACACTTAAGAGGGTGAGTCGAGTGTCAGTCTCATAGCATGGTAGCTACAGCTGGCGACTCCGCTGGGGAGTCTTAACTTGAAAATTTCTAGCTTCTCTTTTTTTTACTTAGTGCTTTATTTTAATTTCTGATCTATATTTTAATTTTGGTTTTTACATTTGCTGCAGAGAAAAGAAAAAGGAAAAAAAGAGCAACAAGAGAAGAGTAGCAACTCACGTTTGCGGTGAAAGAAGAGCTAGGCGAAGATTTGGAGCAATCGAACTACCCACATTTTTACACGAAAAAGGAAGTAAAATATCATCGTGTTGGTAACATTAATCCCAACTGGATTTTAATTCTAAGCCCTTACGTAAGCCAAAGAGGTTTACACGAAAACTTGTAAGGAGTCCTGTTCTAACTAGGTCTCGGTCAAAAATGTCTCACACTACAAACCTCGATGAAAGTCCCGAGAATGCTCTACCTCAACCTCAAGAAATCAATTCAAATGTAGACCTGTCTTTGAAAGACTTGTTAAGGGAAACCTTACGAACCATGAATACAATGATGACTAAATTTGCTAGTTTGCCGCAATGAACCCCAGTTCTATGAATTCGAATGTTTCCCAAGATGCTACGAATCATGAACAAACTAGACAAAACCTTGACACTCAAATCTTTCCTAACCATGACCAAAATAGGTCTACAAGTACTCCAAATTCTGAACAATCACCAATCTCTCTTGAGTTCGACCCTTTGAAATCCCGTATTGACAAAGTAGAGGTTGAGTTAACCAAAATACGAGTAGGGTGTACTAAAAATGTTTCATTCCGAGACCTATGTCCATTTCCTGATGTAGTATTGCCCGAAAATTTTAAACTACCAGAATTCGAGAAATATAGTGGGGAGGGTTGTCCGGTGTCGCATCTTAGAACATATTGCGGGGATATGGTTTCGTTGAAATCCAAATGACCAATTACTCATCCGTTACTTCCAAAAAAGCTTGACTGGTCCAGCTTTGAAATGGTTCACCTCTCTTGAGTTACCAAACATCGCATCATTTGATCATTTGTCAAGTATTTTTGTCGATCAATATTCATATAATCTTGACATGGAACCTCGACGCGAAGACCTTGAATCTCTTAGACAAAATAAAGATGAACCATTTGTCACCTATGTTGGTAGATGGCGCGCAATGGCCGCTAGAGTCAAACCAAAACCAACAGACGAGGAATCTATAAATATGATAATTAAAAACTCCTTGCCTACCATATCGGGTTACCTAGCTATTTAAGAACATTCTAATTTTACGACCTTAATCAAGTCTGGTTCCCGTGTTGAAACAACCGTAAGCCAAGGGTTACTACCAGCCTTAGGATTGCAATCATCATCACCGACCCAATTTAATGTAAAACGGATCCGAAATGATCAAAAAAATAACATCTCACCAAATACCTCAAAAAGTCAAGAGGATGTAAATGCTACCTTTGAGGTATCCGGTACCAAACAAACTGTCTTCCCTCGGAATTCCTTTTCAAATGATAATCAATTTGGGGGATTGCCAAAACCAGCACATATTAACACAAGGACAGGACCAATCACACACATGAACACTACAAATTCTCAATTTTCTGCCACAAATCAATCACAACAAACCAAGGTCTTTAGAAAATTCACTCCAATAGGTGAACCACCGAGTTCTATACTTGTTAGACTCTTTCAAGAAGGAACTGTGATCCCGTTAGGAAGACAAGTGAACCCCGATTCTCGAGGTTATGATCCAACTATTTTTTGTGAATATCATCAAAGTGCAGGTCACCATACCGATAAATGTTATAATCTGAAGCACACCATACAAGACTTGATTGACAAAGGAGTAATCGCTGTCAAAGCACCTTCAACTGAGACCACAAATATAATGGCAAACACGTTACCTCAACACCAAAAAAATGATGAAGCAACTTGTTCTCAGACGGTAAATTCTATTGAATACGAAGAGTATGATCCATACTCTTTTAATGGTAGCATCAACCACTTTGAACAAAAATTTACTCCAAGAATCATTGAAGTTTTGGGGGTAAGACCAAGGAACCAAATGACTCCAATACAGTACAAAAAGCCTATTGAGGTCTTAGGAGTTAGAGAACCAGTACTCAAACCAATGGTAGTCATGGGTCCAAAAATAATGGAGGTCTTAGGAAAACCAGCAACAACCAATCTAAATCAGGTTCCTTTTGATTACAACCAAACTCCTGTATGTGCTGAACTAAGCAACATGACTCGGTCTGGTAGGGTTTACAAGCCAGCGTACCTTACAACAGAACCTGTACCTGAGGATGGTAAGACCAAAGAAAGTCCTGAGAATCAAACAAAGAAAGATTCGTCCAATTATAATGTGGTGTCCCAATTAAAGAAAACCAAGGCTGAAATCTCTGTTTGGGAATTACTTGTTAAATCCCCAACCCACTATCAAGCTTTGCAAAAGGTCCTCCAATCTGTCAATGTGCCAACTAATGTAGAACCAAAGGACATAGAAAAACTAGTTGGTCATATATACGAACAAAGCATAACATTTTCAGATAGTGAACTCCCTGATGAGAAAGAAAAACACAACCGACCACTGTACAAAAGGTTCAATGCAACAGTTTTCATCTTCCATTTGTTTTAATTGACAATGGGTCTGCACTTAATATTTGTCCTCTACGTACTGCCACAAAAATTGGAGTGGACCTAACAAATTTTCGTAAAGCCATGGGAACGGTAAGAGCCTTTGATAGTACCAGTACAGAAATTTTGGGAGAGGTTGATTTACAGGTAGTGATTGGTCCGGTAAAAATTGAGATAACCTTCCAAGTTGTTGATATTAAGTCCAGTTTCAATCTGATTTTAGGAAGACCCTGGTTACATGCCCATAAGGTAATCCCGTCTAGCTTGCATCAGTGCCTCAAGTTTCCTTTTAATAATGAAATAATTGTGGTTATGGCTGATCCTGAAATGGTTGTACCTATTGAGGCCGATTCTATTAGTATCAACCAACAAGTTCCACTTATTGATGTAAGGTCCCAACCAAATTATACCAACCCTGAAAGAATGTTGGAAACACTCCAAAAAAAATGGAACTATACCCCAGGACAAGGTTTAGGAAAATTTAATCAAGGACCGGTAGAACCATTGACTCTTATGAAAAATAAAGGCACACAGGGGTTAGGATTTGAGTCTGATAAGCCGATAACAATGGTAACCTCCGAAATGTCCATAAAAGATACCTTTGTAAAAGGTGAGGTTATTTCACCAGAAAATGACAGTTTTGACGGGTTGAACAAATTGTTTAAATTAGATCTTGGGGAGGTAAATGTATTGGAAGGGATACCTATACAACTAGATGGTCCGTCTACCTCTAGATCGAACCAACCTAGGATGAATAATGATCCACCATTAGGTTCAGGGGAACAAACGAGAAGGTTACTTATTTTGCAGTTAGAAGCTTTTCACATGTTAATTCGTCTTACAGCCCAGAGACCACCTGTTCCAAGCACTTCCACCTCAATTCCACCTCCAATGTTGCGCATACCACATCCGGCAGAACCTCTATTCAATCAATTACAATCATTGTTGGGAAGGATTGAGAGCTGCTTGGGCGATCTCAAAGCAAGATATGAGGAGCCACCCCTGAGTCGACGACCAGAACACCCTGTTGAGCAACCGCAAAACCGCCCACAAGGACCACGTGCACAACCACAGCAAAACCGAACATTGGAGCTATATGATGGTAGGAGTTGTCCAATAAGACACATGACAACCTTCTGCAAGGTATACGACACAATCAGGTATGATGATGCAACTCTGATCTTACTTTTTGTTGTATCTCTCAAAGACAATGCACAAAAATGGTACGAACACCTTGCTGGAAAGAGTCACCTTACATGGAAATCATTTTCTGCATGTTTTTTACACCGGTTTAGTCGTATATGGCATGTACCCTCCTTTGATGATTTATCAAGGTTGTCCCAAAAAGAAACAGAACATTTTCGTGACTATGTAGATAGATGGTTTGCTACGGCGAACGAAGTACACCAGAACATGCCTCGTTTTGATGAACTAATTAAGATGGTGATTCGATCATCACAACCACCACTTTGTGACCAACTAACGACCTATGTCATTAAAGATTTTAATGAATTGAAATCAATTGGTGAGAGAATTGACCGAATCAGATTACGTATGAAACGACCAAGAGAAATGAGTGATCATTTGCGGCTCCAATTAGGCCCTCCCTTAAACCAGAACAATCTAGTTTACGAGCCCGAACAATATTGTGTATACCATCGTACCATGGGCCACCGTACTGAATATTGTGTAGACCTTAAAGAGGTATTGAATGCTCGAACTAGCGAGATGGGGACAAACAAGGAACCCCAAAAACCACAATCACCAGAAAGTCCACACAGTGTCAATGTACTCACCAATTCAGACTTGATAGTTGATCCAGAAACAACAATTCAACCAATTAATGAACCCGAACCAGACTTAATAAATGACGAATTCCAAACGAATGAACACCAAATGACCAATCCAATTCTAGACCTTAATCCTGACGATGATGAATTGCCTGCTGATTATTTTGAAAATTATGACATGCACGGGAGGCTGTATATTAATAAGAAATTGCAGAAAAAAATCATTGCTCACGAAAGAATACGAGAAGCAGGACAAGCTCCTCTCATGCCCGCACAAAACAAGCCGCAGATGGAATGGAGGCCTAAGGCACGGAAGCCAAAATACAAGGTGTTGAAGAAGGTCATGACAGCCAACGACATCTCATCCTTCATCGACAACACGACCGCCGGATTAATGGGCCTCGAAGTTTCTGAACCAACGGTGGTATGTCCAGATGATGATTGGCCAATATCAACCACATGTGGCTCACCTCAATTCACCCCCACTAAGCACACGACTAAGGTATGTGTCCCTTCATCCTCTTACAATTCGAGTCTGGTCCCAACTTCCCCGGACCAGCCAAAAAAAAAGTCCGCTTGAACCTAGGATATCTTGTACATAGCTTATTCAAAAAATCCAAAAAAATCATAAAAAACAAAAGAAACAAAAAAATTAGAAAAACTAAAATGTCCAAAAAAATAAAAAACTCGAAAATCCAAAAAAATGATAAACACCCAAAATAAAAAAAAAGTAGAAAACTAAAACTTGCTAAAAAAATTTATGTTAATTGCATTAGTAGGACTTCTAGATTTAAAATCAAGCCTAAATACTCATCAGACCTTTTATCCATTGAAGATTCATATGAAACCATTCCTGATGAACTTTCCACTTTAATTACCAAATCTGAAAATCCAACCACATCCATCCTTGAAGAAACAGAGGAGATAAATTTAAGTGTAAATGAAGAGTCCAAGTGTGTCCATATAGGAACTAATTTACCTCCAGAAATGCGGTCTGAACTCATTGATTTCTTAAGAGGTTATGTAGATGTATTTGCATGGTCATATGCGGATATGCCTGGTTTAGATGAAAATGTAGTTGTGCATCAGTTACCACTTAAACCAGGGGCAAAATCCATTAAACAGAAACTTCGAAGACTTAAACCCGAATGGATCCTAAAAATTAAAGAAGAAGTCATAAAACAATACAATGCTGGTTTTTTGCAAGTATCCCCATATCCCGAATGGTTAGCGAATATTGTCCCTGTTCCAAAGAAAGATGGTAAAGTAAGAATGTGTGTAGATTATAGAAACCTAAACAAAGCCAGTCCCAAAGATGATTTTCCTTTACCTTATATTGACCTCCTTGTTGATAATACCGCCGGCCATGAAATGATGTCCTTTATGGATGGATTTTCGGGCTATAACCAAATCCATTTAGCAAAACAAGACATGGAGAAAACCTCATTCATAACACCTTGGGGCGTGTTTTGTTATCGGGTTATGCCATTTGGCTTAAAAAACGCAGGGGCAACTTATCAAAGGGCCATGACCGCATTATTTCATGATATGATGCATAATGAACTAGAGGTTTATGTAGATGACATGATTGCCAAATCTCGAGATGCAAGTAGCCATTTAGAATGCCTCAAGAAAATTCTCGATAGGGCTCGAAAATACAATTTACGGTTAAATCCACAAAAATGTTTCTTTGGTGTCACTAGAGGGAAAGTGTTGGGTTTCATTGTTAGCTGCAGAGGTATTGAAGTAGATCCCAGTAAAGTTAAAGCCATCATAGAAATGCCACCTCCCAAAACTGAAAAAGAAGTTCGGAGATTATTAGGGCGATTGCAGTACATAAGCCGATTCATTGCTCAACTAACCCCAACTTGTGAACCAATTTTTAAATTACTGAGAAAAAACGCTGAAAAAGGGTGGAACAATGAGTGCCAATATGCCTTTGAAAAATTAAAATTCTACCTCCTAAAACCCCCTATATTAATGCCACCGAAACCCGAAAGGCCTCTCCTCCTATACCTATCCACCACACCAACATCCATGGGTTGTGTCCTAGGCCAACATGATGAAGGGGGTAAGGAACATGTCATATATTACTTAAGTAAGCGGTTCACAGGCTGTGAGAGTCGGTATACACCGGTAGAAAAGGTTTGCTTATCTCTAGTTTGGGCCACCCAAAGATTGAGGCATTATATGCTGTCCCACCAAGTCTATCTCATATCTCGAATTAATCCACTAAAATACCTATTTGAAAAACCAGCATTAGTGGGTCGTAGTTCCAAATGGCTCTTACTCTTATCTGAATTTGAGATTACCCATATCACACAAAAATCCATGAAAGCGCAAGCCATAGCTGATCATCTAGCTGACTCAGCCATTTCTGATCTAGAACCAATAAACGAAGAATTCCCAGATGAAAACATATTATTTACCACCTCAAATACCTCACAATGTACCAACTTAAATTCACCATGGAAGGTCTATTTTGATGGTGCGGTTAATAAACACGGGAAGGGTGTAGGGGCAGTTCTAGAATCGCCATGGGGGAGTAAATACCCGGCATCTACTAAAATACAATTTGAGTGTACTAATAATATGGCAGAATACGAAGCATGTGTACTTGGGTTAAATGGCTTTAGAACAAAAGGTCACTCATCTTCATGTCTTTGGTGACTCACTTCTTATAATCAGTCAAATAAAAGGGGAATGGAAAACAAAAGATAAAAAATTAATCCCGTACTTCGAGTACTTAGAGAAGCTGGTGGAGGAGTTTGTCGAAATTGAGTTCACCTACCTACCCCGAAACCGAAACTCTTATGCTGATGCCTTAGCCACGTTGGCAGCCTGGATAGAATTAACCGATGAAACCATAACAATCCAAATAGGTAGCCACAAAGAACCCTCATATTGCCTCCATATTGAAACCAATAAATCACACGAAAACCTACCTTGGTACCATGACATAAAACAATACCTCAAAAACAAATCATTCCCCACAGAAGCCAATCAAACCGACAAACGTACACTACAACGTTTAGCCATGCAGTTCACACTGTGTGGAAACCACCTCTATAAAAGATCTCCCAATCATATCCTCCTCCGATGTGTCGATGAAACAGAGACTCAAGAAATAATGCAAGAAGTGCATGCCGGAGTGTGTGGCCCACACATGAACGGCTTAATGCTGGCCAAGAAAATAATGTTGCAAGGGTATTATTGGCTAACCATGGAGGCAGATTGTTGTAATTTCGTAAGGCGATGTCATGAGTGCCAAGTCCACGGTAACTTATTCATGCCCCCTCCTCTTGTTTGCACAACTTATCATCTCCTTGGCCTTTTTCTGTGTTGAGAATTGATATTATCGGTAAAATTAATCCGAAGGCATCAAATGGTCATGAGTTTATTCTGGTCGCTATCGATTATTTTACGAAATGGGTCGAAGCGGCATCCTATTCCTCAATTACCGCAACCCATGTGTCCAAATTTATTAAAACTAACCTGATATGTAGGTATGGAGTGCCAAATGAAATAATCACCGATAACGATACAAATTTAACTGCAAAAAGAGTAGAGGATTTATGCAAACAGTTCAAAATTACCCACCACCGTTCCTCACTCCTCAAATGAACGGTGCAGTCGAGGCAGCCAATAAAAACCTTGTAAGAATAATTGAGAAAATGGTTGTATCCCACAAGGATTGGCACGAGATGCTCCCTTTTGCGTTATGGGCTTATCGTACCTCTATACGTACCTCCACCGGGGCGACCCCATACTCATTAACCTATGGAATGGAGGCGGTGCTCCCGATTGAAGTAGAAATTCCGTCTTTACGGGTTCTTATGGAGGCGCAGTTGAAAGAAGCAGAATGGGTGCAATCAAGGTATGACCAACTAAACCTAAAAGAAGAGAAAAGGCTAAAAGCCTTATGTCATGCACTATGTTACCAAAAAAGAATGGCAAGGGCTTATAATAAAAAGGTCAAACCACGTGAATTCAAAGAAGGAGATTTGGTATTAAAACAGATTAGGGGCAAGGACGGCAAGTTCAAACCTAATTGGGAAGGCCCGTATGTGGTTAAAGAAGTATATGCAGGAAACGCAATTCAACTCAAAGACATGGATGGAGAAGAACACTCGGAACCAATCAACGCACAATATGTAAAAAGGTATTATGCTTAGTCCTTTTCTCTTTATTTTTTCTTTTTTTAATTAAGTACCGTATATACTTTTGGAAATCACAAGCATTCCAAAAACCCCAAAGCAAAAGGACTCAAGCCTACACTATACCTCATAACAACCAAGAAATACCAAACTACCCAATTTTCATGAAAAAAAAGAACCAAAGCCTCTCATGAATACACACAGCTTGTCTCTAGGAAGGAGATGTTGGAGAAGTCTATGATTAATTACTACTTGTTTGAAAAAAAAAAAATTTATGTGCAAGTCATTTTATTGCTATGTTTTTTTGTTCTAATGGAAAAAAAAAAGAGAAAATATCTCTTTTTGAATCACGTTATTGCTTTGTTTTCTTATATTGCTTTCCAAAAAGAAAAAAAAAGAGAGAAAAAAAAGAAGAAGAGAGAGACAAGCCTTTTTGTACTCCATGGTGTCACTTTGTCGCCCCCAAAAACAAACCTCACCATCTCAAAAAAAAAAAAAAAAAAATCCATTATCATATCTTCAACTTCACCACAAAATGAATTCACACCTCCTATTTCTAAATACCCATAAACCCAAATACTTGTGATTCCATAGTATTATATATGTACTAGGTTAGAAAAGGAAGAAAATAAGAGATATGTATGTAGCATGATTCACTTGATGCATATGTGCGCCCAAAAAAAAAAAAAACCAAAGGAAGTGACGAGAGGGTGCAGTGAAAACCTTAACTGGCGCTGCATCCACGAAAGCCGAGCCCCATTATAATACATTTGGCACTAAAGCAAAATGAGGAAGGGAAAAGAAAGGTAGAAATTTGGCACTCTAAGAGGCATACGAAAGTGAAGGTAAATGAGGTAGCATCCCGAATAAGCGGGTCAGGTCAGCTAACCAAACAAAAGAAGAAACCTTGAAAGCGATCAAATGAGTTCAGGTTGTACTATGGGGTTAAATAAGTTCTTAGTTTGAAAACACTTGCGACATTCATGAAACTTAGATATATTTCCAATTTTTCTTCTCCTCTAAATCCACCATCCATTTAACCATAATGTTCCATTTGCCTCCATGACCCAAAAAAACCCAAAAAAAAAAAAATGATGAAAAAAAAAATTAAAAAAAAAACGAAAATTAAATGTTTAGTTTAATAATTTATCTACTTTGAGTTAGAGTCAACCGGTATGGTCTTGAACTTCACCAAGTAAGCCCCAAACAAAAAATTATATGTACTAACCCTGCAGGTACCAAGTGGATCCCTGTGGTGCCGTTGATGATTGCTTTATAACAAAATTACAATCCCTCGTGGATAAAAATATGTTTCAATGGGCATCTGAGGCAAAATACCACAAGGGAACACTATCACTTCGAAGGCACCCTAGTGTTAACCATCTAGACTCATAATGTCAATGGTGGAACAATAATGGGTAATAACATAACTACAGGATGTGTCTCACCACTTCATTTTCAGGTATGTAATTGCGAAAATTACAAAAAAAAAAAAAAAATATATATATATATATATAGCTAAGAAAACATAACTAAGGTTTTGGGTACCAAGTAGTTTTACCTGCACTTAGTAAGATAAATGGGTTTCACCCTAGAATGCATGATGCCTTAGGGACCCATTAAATGAACTCAAGTGCAAGGATAAGAGCCATATGTACCAAGCCAATAGTTATATTTTCATGAATATACGAGTGTCTTTTTGCTTCAGCATAGCTTTGTGAGACAAAGCTATCTGAAGAGGGGCAGCTGTAGACACCATAAATTTTGTGTAATCTTGAAAACAAAATACATGCTTGCACCAAACGCAAGTTATGAAGTCAATGATGAATCAAGATTATAATTTCCAGGCGTCTGCAAAAAAGGTATGCTTTGCAATTGAATTTTTCGATCAATATTATTTATTGCCTAGTTTCAAGTTGAATATGCACATAACAAGTTGGATATTATGGGGTTAAGCTTGAAAGAATTCATGTTATGTTAAAATCGCATAATTTTCAAATGCTCTAATTTGGAAGAATAAATTATGACAACGCATTTATTACATGAAATTAAGAAAGAAAATATTGTAACGTATATTTCTCAAATAATTCTATCCATAGGATAACTTATTTTCATTGGCTTATTGATGACATTAGTCATTTATTTATTCACGGTTTTGAAACAAATTCTATTAATATAATCTCATAAAATTAGATAAATCCAAAAATATGTTTCTCAAATATATATATCATCTCGCAAAATTAAGATAAAATCTATAACTATGATATAGACTAGTTATTTTAAGTGACTAATTTAGCTTCAAATTGAGAAGTGCCTTGTTCTGGCTCGGACAAATCTTCAACATTGCAAAATACTAATTTTACCATGCTATGCGTTATTCTATCAAATTATGATAAGAACTCTAACTATGAGTTATATCAATCTACAAGCTACATCCAATAACGTATTTTAACTTTAGAATTATATTTTTATCAAGCATATATTATTTTCATCTCCAAATTGAAACTTTTTAATATGAAAAGGATGATATTTTGTGAACAAGTCATTTTATCTAAGTGTTCTAGAATTATTAAATATATTTTCTGATGTTGCAAAAATCCAGAAATATTACATCTCATAAGCTTCACGCATGATTATACTATGTTTTAAAGCCTAAGAAAATTTCAGAAAAGTTCAATGAATGAATTTAGTAACTATGTGATAAGTTATCATCATAAAATATATATTCAAATCACCTTTGCAAATGGTAGAACCAGCCAAGAAACAAGTTGTGTATTCCTTTTCAGCTGGATTCCTGCTGTCCATGTCCTTTCAAGTCCAAAAAAATTAACTTGAACCTGAAATTTCAGCCTAATTCTTGCCTATTTCACATGATGTTGCTTTAGATATTGATCAAATTAATTTCCTTTACAAAGGTGATATATTTACTGATTCTAATGGGTGTAAAACGTGCATATTTCAAAGGGCCACAAAAAAAACTGTTCTTGAAAACATTTCAGCAAGATTCTTGCTTTTGCACCACTTGGATTGTAATTTTTTGTCATGTTTCTTGATCCTTCACACGGGCATGTCTTTAGAAAATTGATTAGACTAATTTGTCACAAAAACATTAGCATAAAATATATCATTCTTAAGTCTAAATCATTATTTCAAAAAAAGAAAAAAAACTACTAGCTAAAGTCTCCTATCAAATTATAAATGAAGAGATAAGATTCGTGTTTCAAATCAAAGCACCTAAAATTTATAAAAACTAATCACTTGGGACTTTAAATTTAAAACCCAAAATTATCTACCTCTATGTACACATGTTAAGAACATATTTCTGATTTTTTCATATATAAGAAAAAAATTCCAGCAGCTAGGAAAATTCAGCAGAAAAATTCCAGCAGCAAATAAATGAGTTTAAAAGTATTTTAATCATCATACTTATGCATAATCAAAGTACACTTAATTTTGACATATCCTTGCTGCAAACTTTCAGTTTTTATTCTCTTGAAGTTGACCTAAGAATAGTGCAAAATTCTGAAATTAAGCAAAAAAGTACAGCAAGAATCCTGCTGCCATGTTTCCACTTCTTCTTGACAATAAACATGATTATGATATGTTAAAATAGTTATATAAATTAAGTAAAACCTGCTAAACACCTATATGCATGATTTGGATTTCGTTTCTGCATTAGAATCATCATAATTCAGTCCTTTTTCATAGCTTTTGCCTAACAAATGTGTTTAACTTTGTGCAGAAAAGATTCAGATGTGGGGCATGCCATGTAGCAGCAGTTTGAGCACGTTTTTGAGCTTCAAGAGGCTTCAAACTTCACCTATAAATAGCCCCCTACATCTTCACTTCATCTTCATGGTTGGTTAGAGCATACAAAGCACAAAAAGAGAGCAAAAAACGTTGAACTTCAGCCCACAGAAAAAAAACAGCCAAGAAAAAATGTGTTTTCCACAAACATTCTCCTAAAACCCTGATAGAATGAGCTCTAAAAAAATAATGAGTGACAAACCTACTATGTTATTCCATTAACTTAGTCCTCAAATTACTAAAGCCATCCATCCAAGCCACTGAAGAAATCATTACGATGTTCAAATAACGAGAATGAAGATCTGCGTGACTTGAAAATTTTTGATTTATTTCCACTTTCTTTTAGTTGCTTCCCTTATATTTTTTTTTTTAATTTTCTTTTTGTTGCTGTCATTATGTTTGATTATCTCATTTTGTAATTTTATCATTGCTGAAATATATTTTGAAAGCTAGAAATTAGTAAAGACCGGTGTTCTTTCGGTTGAGTGTGGTGC
The DNA here is from genome assembly GCA_025461045.1 of Carex parvula. NCBI lineage: Eukaryota > Viridiplantae > Streptophyta > Magnoliopsida > Poales > Cyperaceae > Carex > Carex parvula. Next base: position 96,435 of record JAJGRW010001942.1, read on the forward strand.
CTAACACCTTCCACATTCATAATCAAGACACGAACTTGTTATCTCTGTAGACCTAAAATAAATTGTATTTCCCGTTTTCTAACGGGTGGCGACTCCAAGTAAATTTTATATCACACTTAGAAGGGTGAGTCGAGTGTCAGTTTCGTAGCATGGTAGCTACACCGTAACAATGGAGGAATTTTGCAAGGCGCTGTCGATCCCCACAAATGGCGAAACTGAATTAGGCACAAGGGAGAAACGCATGAAATACTGGGAAACGATCGCAATTGATGAGCGCAAAATATACCGCAAAGACTCACGCCTCATCTCATCGATAGAATTAAGGTATATTCATATTATTTTGACTAATTCTATTTTTCCAACAAGAGAGGACATAACGGAAGTCAAAGAGAGGGACATTTACCTCATGCGATGCATGAGGAGTAACAAGCATCAACCTCATCTTGGATACCACATCCTCAACCACCTCAAATCGGTGGCCGCCGACACGAAGAACAATCACGTGGTTTTTGTTGGTTGTTATGCAACCATTCTTGCACACCACCACAACATAAAACTCAACGGCAAAAATGAGATATTCGGAGCCAACCATCTCAACATGAACTACCTAGTAAACAACAATCACGTACAAGCGGTCTTCAATGCCCACACAGGAGACATCAAGTACACGTTGAAAATAGGTGAGGGAATGACCCTCCATATCGGAACGGATAAGGGGTCATTCCAGTTTGGATACGAATCTGAACATGGAGATGATGCACAAAATGATGAGGAAGAACCAATAGAGGAGGAACCAATCGAGAAAGAGTCAACTGAGGAGGAACCAACCGAAGAGCCCATGGAGGAAACACATAGCGCATCACACCACTCATCCATCCACCATCATGACATGACTTTGGTACACCACCTCATTCCGTCGCGCGATAACACCAACGAAGCAAACTCCATGCCCACACCAACCGGATGGGACCAAGAGACAACAACACCCTCGAGAATTTGAAGAAATGCACCCGCTGCTTGGAGGAATATTTGGACAAGGTAAACAAAGCCCATGAGAATTTCTATGAATATTGCCTTTCCAAGGGAATACCATTCACACCACCGATTCCATTCACCCCGCCGCCACCCCGTCCACACGAGTAATCTATGAGATCTTTCTTATCCCTCTCTTAATTGTTATTTTCTTGCATTGAAGACAATACAAAATTTAAGCATGGGGGTAGGGGTAAGTGTTTGACCCTAAAAAGTCAAGATCACAGTTATTTGGACAAAGATGCCAATTAACTAAATAAATTGGTCAATTAAAGGTTTAACCATACTTTAATTCGACACAATGCCACAAAATAGGAAATGGAATTTGCTGAACAAATACATGATTAAATGCTATTCCAATAATCATGAATTTTGATATATGGCACGCTTCCTAATTCAAAATGGTTAGAAAGATATCAAAGTTACAAAACAGAAGCCCCTGATTGGTGCCACATGGCACAGGGTACTCATAAAAATCACCCTAACTAATCAGGGTGCAAATTGGGGTGCATTAAACTTGATTTCACGGCTTGGACCCACTGGTCAGTGAAACAAAAATAAAATTCGCTGACTTAATGACTTGGATGCACTCGGCTCACTGCATTGGGCGCCTAAGCCGTGTTGGCAGTGAAGAGGCTCACGGTACGCCATTCCCAGCCAAACCCGAACCCAATTCAAACCCCAGCGCCTTAGCGCAAATCGACCCCTTCGTTCTCCATGAACCCGGAATATGGTGGACTAGCGCAAGTTTAATACACGGCTTACACTGAAACGGGAGCACTGAGATGAAGAATACAATAAGGTAATCGGTAACCAACAGGTAGGCCCCGCTTGCAGCGCTCCCCTCCTTCCTTTCTTCCTCCGCTCTTCTCTTCCAACAGCCGAGAATACAAGAAATGGGAAATTGACGAAAGGAGAAGTAGAGTGGCCCGATTCCTTCTAAGTTTAAACCATGATCAACAAAGGAAGAATGAAGGACTCGTCAATTTGGTCATTAGAAAGGCGAGTAAGGGAGAATTAGACAGAGAAGCCGAGAGAAGCGAAATGGGAACTCAAAACAAAACCCGAATTAAGGGTGCAAGCATGTTTTCTACCTTTAGGCGATGCTCTCTGACAAATTAATCAAAAGAAAGTGGGGTTATGTCGAAGAAATAAAGGAAGCCACTCATTGTCGGGTCTAAGTTAAAATCGAAATTGGCCAAGGGCAGTGTTGTTTCTTCAGGCTCCTGAATAATCTTGTCAGGATCACATGTGATCATTATTAACCCCGAATTGGTGTGCATTAATTAGAAATGCTAGAAATGGAAATTTGCACCTAACCGGCACCAAGGAGAAATGCTCATTTAACCAAAATTAGAAGATGACAGGAAAATGGATGCAATGTCATGCAGGGCATGTTAGTGGTATGATATACTTGCCCTGTGTTACCCTTCTATTGGCCAAAGGATATTAAACGGTTGTAGACCACAATAGGGTGCAAATTGGCTCGGGTATACGACACCACCTCTGTACTGACACCACTGCACCCATTTAACCTCACATACAGCTGGTATAGCGCCAGGCAAACTGCCAAAGAAGAAGCATCTTCTCCTATGCATGAGAAGATGCATGATACTAAATCATCAAATCTTGGCCTTTAAAAGAAATCAAATCAAAGGCTGAAGATGAATTCAATGCATGGATTGCCAACATGGCTTGAGGCTATTGGCCTATGCTTCTGAAAATATAACTTGATACCTTGAAACAAAATCTGAAACATTGAAATCAAGATGAAGGAAATTAAGGGTGAAGATCATAGCAACCTAAAACCCTAAACCCTTATCCTACAGCTATATAAAGAGATGATTAAAGATCGAAAAACAAGAACACACCATTAGAGAAAAGCCTACAATATAAGCATAGGGCAGAAACTCTTTTCTTCTTCATTTTTCATATAGAATAGTTAGCTAAAAGCTTGGTTCTCCTCCCTCAAAAGCAAGAAAATTCATAGGTAATGAGAGGATCAGAAATGTAAAGCTTTAAGAAGATGATAGCATGTATATAGTTCATGTTGAAATGAAGAACTTCCTTGATCTTTTCTTTTTCGATTTTCCTTTTGATTTGCACTTTTCTTGATCTTTTTCATGATCTTTGTTTGAATCCCTATAAAAACAGTGAAGGCTTGTTTATTTTAGCTTATTTCATAATAAGTTAGATATGCTTGGCCTAATGATCAAACAAAAAAAAAAGAAAAAGCTTTTCCTTTACTGCCTAAAAAAAAATATATATATAAAATATAAAAATAAATAAATACCTTCTCTTTTAATGAATCCATTAGTTTTCATTATTCTTGATGATTTGTTACTATTTTTACATATAATAAAAGATATATGTATGAAAAATTGCAAAACTTTGATGTTTTTCACTTCTTCTTTTTTTATTTTTTTAAATCAACCTCTTTAATTTTTTTTTAAAATGATTAGATGATGAAAATATGAGAGTTGAGCCGGCTGGTCTCCTCTTGTATTGGAGTTATTTAGTTATTTTAATAAAGAATTGGAGAGAATTAAAAGTGACTAAGTAAAAAAAATGCACACAAGGGTTAGAGAGGTTGAGCTGGCTGGTCTCCCTCTTTAATTCCTCTTAAAATGACCAAATGGACCTAGTTATGTAGAAGGGATCTTGATTTCTCTTTGATAGATGAGTGTACTAGATTACACTACTCAAAGAAATCTAAGAGACCTCTATGTAAATAGTGAAAAACCAAGGGTTTAGAAATAAGCATCAGCTATGGCTGTTCTAAGCTATTTGTATTCTTACTCAATGAAGTCTTAATGATTTTGTCCAAAAATCAAGTGAAAAGACCACATAATGCACAATTTTAGCAAAATCAGGGGCTTCCCTGCAAATTTCCAAATCTGACAGTCTTTCATGATCTCAAAAAAACATTAAAATGATTTTTGGAGCTTTCTTGATTTTCTTTTTCTACTGTTGATACAAAACAAGTGGCTTTCATGCCTATAAAACATGTTCTGACCTCAACCAGTCAGTGCCTTATGTGTTCATACCCTTGTACCAGTCCTTGGTACACAGCCAAGCAAAGGACCAACAATAGAATGCATAGCAAAAGCTGCTGGTACAATAATATACTCCAAAATACCAGAATTGACCCCTGTCTGCAAACTGGACAGCACAAGTCACCCAAGAATTCAAAGTGAAAAATAAATTACACAGTCAAATAAAGGACTTCAAAACACACAAAATAGACACAAATTTTATATTATTTGGATTTTATTTCTATTTTCTATGAATTTTCGAAGTTCAGCATTCAAAACAGAAAATTCAGCATTCAAAAGACAAAAAGGACCTGCTGGTAAATTGCATATAAAAATTTGATTCAGGGACCAAATTAGAAAATAAGCATCATAGTCAGGTAGAGAATTCCAAAATACACAAAATGGACATAAGTTTTATATTATTTGGATTTTATTTCTATTTTCTATGAATTTTCAAAGTCCAGCTTGATAAAATCCAGCAATTAAAATGCAGAATTTCCTTTATTACCCTCATCCGAAATAAATGCTTTAAAAATGGAAATAAATCTCTAAAAATCACAAAATTCACTCCAAACACAGTACAAACACCCTTCTATGAATTAATGACAAAAAAGCATGAGACTTTTCATAAAAACAGAAGATTTGAGCTAATGCAAAATTAATAAAAATGTGAAACTTTGTAAAACCCATGTTTATTAATACTCCAAAACCAAAATTCATAGTGAGTAGCAAGTCCAGAACGTTTTTGTAAAGGGTTCAAGATGCTCAAATGGATGTCTTTTCTCTGACAATTATGATAAAGAAGGGTCTACTGTCTTAATTAGTGCCAAACTGAAACCGACATCAGACTAAAAACCCGAACCTCAATCTCAATCAATACTCAATTAAATCAAAAGTCTAAGTTGCCTCTGTTCTTTGCATGATAAAGCAATGATGGATAAGCAATCAATCAAAACAAACAATTGAAATACAAAAACACAGAATCAAAAAACCAAATCGAGTGCCTTCTCTTGCCTCGGCCTAGAACCACCACCTATGGTGGCCGGCAACCGCCGACAAATGGTGCAGTGTACTCAAGGAGGGGAGGCGATCCCAGTCATGCTCTTCTTTGCCTCAGCCGTGATCGGAGCACCATCGGAGCCCAACCCTTGATGGCCATGGAAGAACCCTAGTTCGGGTGTGAAACCCGATCCACTAGCACAAATTTTAAAGCAACATGATCTCTTCGATTTAGGCGCTAAAATGAAGTTTAAAATGAAGCACGAATCCTAAAGCAAACATCAATCTGAAGATGATTGATATAAATCCTTCAACCGAATCTTAAAACAGGCTTTATCCGAAACCGATGTCCGGAGCCTAATAGCTCTCTGCCATGTGGGGCCCATATGTCAATAGCCCGAGTTTTAACATTGATCTCATTGTCAGCCCCAATTTCAAAGTCCTGAGCCCGAATCTCAAAGTCAGATCCAATGTCAGCCCCAATTTCAAAGTCCTGAGCCCGAATCTAAAAGCACAAAATGACAATCTGAAAGCCCAATTAATAAATGAAAACCTTTAAAATAGATTCTGTTTACAACGAAGCCCTTCTAATTTTGAATATTCATGGAAAAGCCCCTACAAATTTACAAACAGATCCTCAGCTGCCAAAAAATTCTTTTAAACAAGTCCCCCAAAGACTCAATTTCTATACAAAACCCCATTTAAAGCCCAAATTACAAATCCATGTCCTCCCAGCTTTGTGAATGAGTCCTTTACAGAAAAATTAATGTTTAACAAATAAGTCCTTTTCAGTCCTTTTCAAGCATAACTTTTTCATCTTAAGTCCAAATTGACTCAAACCACCTCCAAATGAATCCAAATCAAATTCCCCACCTTTCTAAACTGAACTTGAACATGTTTAAGCATCAGCCGAACCCTAAAATGACCAAAATACCCTTCCTTTAAAATTAATGATCTTATTCCTTAATGAAATGTAAATAATTAATAAAAACATAAATAAATATGCCATAAATCAAATACAAATAGACAATGCATGTAAATTTCTCAAATATCCAAGTTCCTACTTAAAAATATAATTTTAATAAGAAATCACACACACACACATACACATGTACCCAAATACATAGGAAACTAAAATCAATACCGGAATCTTTACATGAGTCCCCTTTTAGCCCCCTTTTCAATTCACGACAAATAGGCACAAATCCCGAAATGGACGAGGTGTTCAGTATGGCTTGGAAGGGTCATCTGATGTAATTAACAGCGGGGGCTTGCGCCCGCTGGGAGTTAAACGTCCCCACAATCAATAAACTCTCTCGATAGACTGATTATGAACAGTAGGTTCGTCGAGAGTGAACCGAAGAAATTGTAGAAAGAAAATAAATGTTTCAAATTCAATGTTCTCCCCCATGTCCTGTAAATTGAGAGCATTGAACCCTGAGGCATTTAATACATGCACACACCTTCCACCCGTTGTGCAACTTTCTGCGCCCTACAGTAAGAAATTAGTTTAGGAATTGCATTGTATCTAGGATCATGGCATGTAGGACCCTTATTTTTTATTTTTTCGCTAGCAGTTTTACTTGATCTGGACCGCTTTTCAAGGCTTAATCAAGAGAAGTTGGGAGGAACGATTGAGGTTTTTATCTAGCGCGCATATAGGCATTTGCATTGATAGGAGTATGTAATTTAGAGGTAATTTGCATGTAGGATAATCAAATAGGAAGTGTTTTAAATTGAGTTAGGCTGGGGTTTAGACAATTGGCCATGATACCAAAATTCAAAAATTTTAAATTATTGGCGATCTCGAAGTGAACAATAAATTATTAACCATGAAAGTTGACCAAAATAACAAACCCTAGAATTTTTACCTATTGAGTAATTTATTTTTGCAAGTCTTTTAAACTCGATAGTGTTTTAAAATACCCATTTATTATAGATAGACCCCTAGCAAAAATATGCAATAATTCCTTGTATGAATGAATATTTGGAATTGTGTGTAATCATGGTGCTTGTGAAAATCCAAAAATATAGAAAAATATAGAAAAAGAAAAAACTAGAATAAAAGATGGAGGATAAAAAGGGTACGGGTGCCTACACAAGACTGGTTACCAATAGGCTCGAGAAAACCTCCCAAATTTTAAATTTTATACATATTTAATTTTTCAAAAATAGTCACAAGTATCAACACACCTAGTTGTCATACTTTGCTCCAATCAATTGGGAAGGAAAATCAAAACTTAAATCATTAGAATTCCTATTGATTGGAAGGGATCCATTTATAATCGAAGGGGAAATTAATACTCTCAATTTTAAGGATATTTGTAAAGTAAATTGTTCGATTATAATTTTTCTAGGGTAAGCATAATAAGGTCAATCATGGGGTGAATAAATTGTTCAAGGGAGAGATCATGTAGAGTTCTAAATTTTTATTGTCATGTCAATTGTACCAAACCCAAGTTCTAATTTAATTTTAAACAAGTCCTTGAGATTGTATGGTTTAACCTAGACCAGACCTTTGACCAGCTGAGATGTCGTTGCTTGAGGACAAACAACAATTCAAGTTGGGAGGCGTGATCAGATTCAAAATAATGATGATTTACGTAGAGTTTTGGCTTAGGTTTTGCATATTTTCTCACACTTATGTTTAATTTATTAGAGAAAAAGGCTACTGTCACCATTCTTTATGTTTTATTGCAGAAAACAGGTTTTAGGACTATTTTACATCAAATGGAGCTAGAATCAGGTCAATTACATCAGCGACGCTTATCGACGAAGTCTCTGTTACGGTCCGTATTGCCTAATACGGACCAGGCCTAGCACAGAGCAGAAGATAGTGCTGAAAGCATTAAACCCTAACCGTCAAGGTCCTAATACGGACCGTATCACCTGATACGGTCCGTAACCGAAGGCGTCTCTTGGGGAATAACTGCCGACAGCTGTTTCCAGATCAGTTTCTTAGCTCCTACTCAACCTCCAGACGTCCCTCCACTCCTATATAAGGCCCCTGGACAGAAGAAGAAGTTATCTTTGTAATTAGGGTTAGATTTGATTAAAGTGAGAAGAGAGGAGTGCTTGTAACTATGCCGTTCCGCGGCTAAGTTTCTTTTCTTAGGGCTAGGCAGTAAACCTTGTTACTCTTGATGTTTTGATATATATATTTCTGTTGATTATGATTTCTTGTTGTTGAATCTAAATGCTTTTGTGATTTACTATCTCTTCATCTAACTTCAATGATCTAGTTTGAGACCGTTAGGGTAGTGACAGTACTTTAATGGCAAGAGATATGAATTAGCCTCGTTGAGATCTATTAGGTTTATGTGAAGAAAACCTTAGCGGAGAAACTATAAACCAGACCAACAAAACGCGTACCAAATTCCATCACTTGCGTAAGAAAAATCGCAGTGATCTGTGTAGTAATTTGGGGTTTTTAGAGATCAGTCATTTGCGAAAGGAAACTCGCAGTGTCCTATGTAGAATCTCGATGAAAGATCTGTCATTCTTGCGTAACATAAATCGCAGTGACCTATGTGGTGTCTTTCATAAAACAACAACAGGAAATCAGACGCAACATGAATATGTTATCAAGGCGGATTGAGTAGCAATGGTGTGCCGAAACCCTAAGAATTCTCATCTCTATCTTTATTTTAATTACTTTTAATTGCTTCCTAATTTACATTAATTACAACAACATCTCTCAATTTTCAGATTCCATCTAGCCTTTCGAAAGATTGTGATTCGATCGCTCAAAGCACTGAACCAATATTCCCTGTGGATCGACCTCGAATATACTACTCGATAGGATTGTGCGCTTGCAGTTCGAACCGATAGCATTTCCGAGTTTATAAATATTAAAAGAAACATTGCTCTCTTTTGAGTGATCAATGTGCAATTTTTTATATGTAAAACATGTTTAATTTTCTTTAAAAAAAGGTTGATTGAGCCATATCCACAAATTTCCATTTTTTCACCGTTTGCAACGTATACAAATTCTTGTTCTTTGTTTTTTTGATAATTGTGTAATAAGTTTTTATTTCCGGTCATGTGATCGGTTCCACCGGAATCTAATACCCAAACTAAATTATTTTGGGAGTGTTCTTGATTTAAACTACCTAAATTTGTACATTTTACTTGATTTAATTTATCATTTTCGGTTTGAGAACTGATTGGGCTGCTAATGTTTCTTTTATTTGGTATTGTATATATATTGTGATTGGGGCTTATATCAGAATTATTAACCAAAAATTGAGTTTTAGAAAAACCTTTACTGGGCTCGGCCTGTTTTAGAAGCCCATTTAGTTGTGATAATAAGGAGCTGATATGGGAGCGGGTCACAGCACCACTTTCACCCAAACCATTGAAGATAGTGTCGGACCCGGTTTGCTTCATTCTTTCTTCACCCGGTTCAGATCGCGGGGCTGCCCCAGCAAATCCTTTCTTCTTCTCCCCCTTAGGGTTATTGCCATGAAGGCCGCTGTTGTCTTTCCACCACTTTGGTCGTAGTTCTGGATGGAGGAACCAGCACTTGCTCTTTTCGTGACCCTCCTTCTTGCAATAATCGCATTTTCCCGAGGTTCCCTCCTTTTTTCCAAAACTAGGGTTTGCTCGGAGTGCAGCCATGGCATGATTTTCGAGTTTCTCAGGATTTTCTTGCACGGCTGAGGTACCGGCCATGACGAGGCGTCTCGATTCCTCACCTTGAAGAAGCGACATCGTGTCGTCAAGGCTAGAAAGCTCGGCCGATAATAGGATCTGAGCTCGAACGGGTTCGTAGGACTCGTCAAGCCCCGCTAGAAACTGGTACACCCTTTCTTGTTCTCGCTCTATGATGATTTGTGGATCTATGGTTTTGACGAGATAGAGGTTCAATTCCTCCCATCTCCTTTTTAGCTCGCTTATGTATTCGATGATCGGTCTCTGTTTTGGGTTAATTGATGAATTTTTCTTTTGAGATGGTATATGTTGGAATGATTTTTTTTTTTGCTAAAATGTCGGTTGATGACATTCCACATTTCTTTAGCGGTATCGTGATAGAGAAACAGGTCAGACATATTGGGTTCTATGGAACGGAGTAGTGAGTTCATGGCTTTGAGGTCTGACTTCTTCCATTTTTTGTATTCGGCTTTCTCTTTTGTTTGATCTGGCATTTTTGCATCACCTGTGACATTGTCATATAGATCCCTCTCATTGAGAGAAAGAACCGCAACTCAGGCCCATGATTGAAAGTTTCAGTCGTTGAGCAATGTGGCGGTTAAGCGTGGCGATGGTACCTCACTGGTGCTGTTCGTCGCCTCTGCCATATTGGTGTCGCGACACTAGATTGCAACAATTTTGTTGATTTTGAATTTTCTGAGGTCTTAGGAATATCGCTCTGATACCATGTAAAATTTTATGAGAACAAAGCTTTTGCTATTGTATTGAGTATTGTATTGATATTGGTATTATGTTATGTATTACAATCAGAGAGCTTTTGGGGTTTTATATTGTCTAAGCCTATTGGACCGTTGGTACCTAATATTTGGTACCAACGGTAACTTTCTAAAAACAGTAAAGTAGGTACATGTCACTTTTTTCTATTTTTACAATATTTCTAATTTACACTCTAATTATTCTTTATTCTCCACAGTTTTACTGATACTTTGATAAATAATGGGTCAGCTTGCTGGACCTGTTTTCATGCCCTTTCAGTCTCAACACAATTGGAACCTGACCCGTGATCCATCAACCTAGATCCGATCGAGCTGATTGTCAAGCTTAAAAAAAAAAAATTTACAAAATTATTCTGATGCGCGCACTCTTGCAGGGCAGTACACAAATATACGGAGCCTTTTAAAAAAAGAAAAAGAAAGAGACATTATCTGCCGTGATTTTTATTTTTATCCCAAAAAAAATATATTTTAATATAAATAACCAGGTTTTTAAAATATTTATATTTCTACCCAAAACGCTAGGAAATATAGCGTTCCGAATTAAAAATTCGGACCGCTAGGATTCCTAGCGTTCCGAATTCTTAATTCGGAACGCTATATTTCCTAGCGTTCCGAATTTTCAATTCAAACCGCCTAACCCGTTCAACATGAATAGACTATTAAACTATTAAACTTTCAAAATTTATCAACTGAATAGACTGAATAGACTATTAAACTTTCAAAATTTATTTAGTCTATTAAACAATAATTAATTTTGAAAATCCAAACCGTTCAACATGTTCGAAATATTGAAATGTGCTTGGAGACCAAATTTTACATTTTTGGAATTTTTTACTATTTATTAAGCCACTTTTTCAATCGCTGATCCGGTGGTCCAGAAAATTTTACTATTTTTTACTGTTTACCGTTGGATCAGTAATTGAAAAAGTGGCTTAATAAATAGTAAAAAAATTCCAAAAAATGTAAAATTTGGTCTCCAAGCACATTTCAATATTTAGAACATGTTGAACGGTTCGGATCGGTTGGTTGGATTTTCAAAATGCAAAAAGTAACTCGAAGTAAAGAGGGGGTTTTACTTTGCAAAGCACCGTAGAAATTTATTCACTGATAACTTTAATTTCATTTCTTATTTTATTAAATGGTAATTTTTCACCGATAACCCTAGAAATTTATTCACCGATAACCCTAAAGTTATTTTTATTACAAAGAATTATATTATAAAAACTTATAAATAATATAAAATTTCATTTATTATTTTATTAAATTGTAATTTTTCACCGATAACCCTAGAAGTTTATTCACCGATAACCCTAAAGTTATTTTTATTACAAAGAATTATATTATAAAAACTTATAAATAATATAAAATTTCATTTATTATTTTATTAAATGGTAATTTTTCACCGATAACCCTAGAAATTTATTCACCGATAACCCTAAAGTTATTTTTATTACAAAGAATTATATTATAAAAACTTATCATCGATTTAAAGCACAAGACGATCCTTACTTAATAATAATAATAATATAATAAGAGTAAGGCTACGGTGCTTTGCAAAGTAAAACCCTCTCTTTACTTCGGGTTACTTTTTGCATTTTGAAAATCCAACCAACCGATCCGAACCGTTCAACATGTTCTAAATATTGAAATGTGCTTGGAGACCAAATTTTACATTTTTTGGAATTTTTTACTATTTATTAAGCCACTTTTTCAATTACTGATCCAACGTTAAACAGTAAAAAACAGTAAAATTTTCTGAACCACCGGATCAGCGATTGAAAAAGTGGCTTAATAAATAGTAAAAAAATTCCAAAAAATGTAAAATTTGGTCTCCAAGCACATTTCAATATTTCGAACATGTTGAACGGTTTGGATTTTCAAAATTAATTATTGTTTAATAGTCTAAATAAATTTTGAAAGTTTAATAGTCTATTCAGTCTATTCAGTTGATAAATTTTGAAAGTTTAATAGTTTAATAGTCTATTCATGTTGAACGGGTTAGGCGGTTTGAATTGAAAATTCGGAACGCTAGGAAATATAGCGTTCCGAATTAAGAATTCGGAACGCTAGGAATCCTAGCGGTCCGAATTCTTAATTCGGAACGCTATATTTCCTAGCGTTTTGGGTAGAAATATAAATATTTTAAAAACCTGGTTATTTATATTAAAATATATTTTTTTTGGGATAAAAATAAAAATCACGGCATTATCTGCCTACGGGCTTTGAATGACATAAAAAGAGAGACATATGTAGTTTTGATTGGTAAATGTACGTATCTCGATTAGCGGAAAATATAATTTTTTTTTTGCAAGTTGTCAAGTGGGATGATGCTTGGTTCTGTTATCTCAATTTTAAAACTTCTCATAGTCATATGCCAAAAAGAGCATATACGCTATTTCCAATCTCAAACCCCACACTGGTATATGTTTTACAGGATTAATTATTTCCCAATTGGGCCAATTCAAATAAAATAATGTTTCTTATTTCTCATTTTCTTCATTTATAAAGATATTTTTGTTGAAAAAAATATTTTATATTTTATCTTGAAATATTTATAGTTCCCACTTTGCCTTTTATTAAAAAATAAATAATTATTTATCTTCTATTTGAATAAAGAACGAGCAATGGAATTAAGGCGCCTACACATTCCTTTGCTATTTCTTTAATTACCTTCCAGCCTAAACTCCTCATTACTTTTCTTTCCTATTCTAACCCTACAACTACTTGGCTGTTATTAGCAACTTAGCTTTTCACTCTGACCAAGTTCTATTTTCCATTTTTTTAGATTTTTTTGTAAGAATTAAACAAGTATTTTTATTATATGATAATCAACTTAAATTTGATATGGTGGCTAAAGTAATATTTTTCATGTGGAAGATGGTATATTAAAAGTTTGACCAAAAGATTTTTTTTTAGATATTTAAAGTTAAAAAATTTGACCTCATTTTTTTTTTTGACAAAGAAAAAAGGGTCACGTCCTTATTTCATTAATCATTTTGAGGTTACAAAAATTTTGTAACTAAGTAAAAGAAAAACAATTCTGCTCAATACATTTGAGCATAAAATAAAATAAAAATGAAAATAAGAACGAAATAAAGTAGAAATCAGAAAAACAGAAAGATTAAACTAAAAGTATTATTTGCTATGATGATCTTCTTTCCTTCTTAAGCGCCTGTTAACGAACTGTATCTCCATTGCGCTTCTACCTGTTCAGCAAGTTGAAGCAAATTGCATTTTTCTTCTCTAAAAGGTCTAGTGCAGCGTTCTCTCCATATAACAAATTGAGTGATTAGCAAGATGGATCGTTCTTTTCTGTTGAATCTGAATTCCTTTAAGCTTGATATAGTGTTTTTGCCTTTATTAGATAAGCCTCCTGGTATTTTGACTTTCATCCTGAGCTCTATTAATCTGTACAATATCTTGCTTGTATGCATTCATTAAATAAGTGCTTAACCGATTCTAATTGCATCTTGCACATGATGCATCTGTTTGTGAGACTCCATCCATGCCTGTTTAAGTTGTCCACTGTCAAGATTTTGTTAAACGAAATTAACTATGCAAAGACCTTAAATCTTGGGGGCACCTTCAATTTCCAAATTCTGCTGATTGTATCTTTTATCCTTGGCCTGTTCATGTATGATTGGTAAGCCGACTTCACATTAAAGGTCTCTGTTGAGTTCCATTTCCAAATTATTCCATCTTGAGTTTGAGATAGTTGTATTGCACATGCAACAATTTGTCCCTGTAAACTTGACATTTCATTTGCTACCTCTTCTGATAAGTTATGTCGAAAACATTTCAGTAATGAGTTTGAATATAGAACTGCTTGTAGTGAAGCTTCGTTATCCAAGACATATGTGTATAGGTTTGGATAGCTATAGCACAACAGTCCTATCCTCCAGTTTTCCTTCCAAAACCTTATGCTAGAGCCGTCTCCGAGAACTCTTATAACTGATATGTTGAACATCAGGTATACATCCTTCAGTGTTTTGTTGAAGAGGTAAGAAATTTGGGTAAAAGCTTTCCAATCCATTCGTAATCTTGAATATTGTCTTCCATAGTCTCTGCTGGGGTTCAATCCATTGCCATAACCATTTCATGAGTAGTGCTCTATTAAACATGCCGAGATCCATAATGCCTAGTCCTCCATTTTCTTATGCTTGCAAACTAATTCCAAATTTGCTAAATTTAGTTTCTTTGTATTCGGGCCTGTACCATGCCACAAAAAGTGCCTTCTTACCTTGTCTATTTCTGACAAAACCTATTTCGGTAATAAGAATACCGTCATGTAGTATATTGGTAGAGAAGACAGAACATTGTCGAGAAGCACTAATCTTCCATCAATTGATAGTTGTTTTGATGACCATCCCGCTAGTCTTTTTTGAAACCTTTGTAACAACGGAAGATATGCTTGCTTGTTGAGTGATTTGTATGATAAAGGAAGACCCAGGTATGTGAAAGGAAAGGAACCGAGTTGACAGCCCATCATTTGTGCCAAAGCAGTCCCATTTGTGTTTGGGTCATGAGTTAACAGAAGCTCTGACTTGTGTAAGTTTACCTGTAAGCCCAAGATATTTTTGAAAGTCGCGAAGACAATAGCAAGCATCTGTAGCTGTTGAGTCTCTGGCTTAACGAAAAATAGTGCATCATCTGCATATAGTAAGCAAGGTTTCATTCTGTGATATGGCAATCTTATTGCTCCGTTAATTGCCAATTTTGTGAACCATCTCGTTATAAAGTCCATAGAGATGATAAACAAAAAAGGTGATAATGGGTTACCTTGCCGAACTCCTCTTTTTAGAAGTGATCTTCTTTCCAAGCAATATCATATACATTAAACGGAAATACAGCCGTATAATATCGTATCATATTAAAAAGTTTGTCTTTGTATCCATGCTACATAGATGGAATTATATTGAAAACTGATGACTATAAATATGATACTAGAATGTGCCAGTGCGTTGCACCGGAGACATATTTTCATAAAAATTTAGACTAGACTAGACGACAAATAATATTTCTTAAAAGACATATTAATAACATTTACACGTAAATAGCATTCCTTAAATAACATATTTTTATAAAAAAAATCTCAAATAAAATGACATATTAAATGAGAGATAACATTTCTTAAATGATATAAAAAAATAGAAAGAAATTAAATTAAGACATTGCCAATCAATTATCAATCAAATCAAAAGTTCATTAAATGACATTTAAAAATTAGAAAGAAATCAGGACCAATCAGAAAGATGATACAATTTGCATATGAAAAGTACGTGTGACGAGTACGTGTCTAAATAAATTTAGACTTATATATGGTAAATTAAACATAAAAATGATGTATAGAATCAAAATATTTGATCCGAGAGCTGATACATAATCCGAAATTTCATCTTTTAATCTAAACTGTTGGCAGATCATGACATCTACGCTCTTACGTGCCTATATAAGAATAGATATGTATTTTCATCATAGGGCTATATATAGTATGTAAAGTAGAACTAGGGTGTTCTTAAGTATACCAAGTCTCCTTGTGAATTAACTTTAAAACTTATCGGGTTGGCTTCAAACAATGAATCCAAACTGTTGAAACCCATTTACCTTAGAAGTGATGCGTCTACATGCACAGGGGCTGAAAAATCAAATATAGGGCAATTTCATTTTATAAGGGGAGCTAAAAGGTATAAAATCAAGTGGTAAAAAAACATTCAAAAAATGAATGCATTAAAATTAATTTATAAACCTTCTAATTTTGACCACTTGATTTTATACTAAATTAATTCGAAATTTTAAAATTTTTGCATGTAGACACATCACTCGTAAGGTAGATGAGTTTTGACGGCTCAAATTCGTAATTTGAAATCAATTCGATAGATTTTAGAATTGAGTTCACAAAAGAACTTAGTGAACCTAAGAACACCCTAGTTCTACTCGTTAGGAAAAAATAGGTACTCTGTACTCATTGCGTACTGGACACATGAAATTAATTAATGGCACTAAAATTGTGTACTTCTTCATTTGTGTGTGCAGGAGGAAGCAGCGGAGAAATACCTCTTGAACTTGAAGCAAGATGCAAAGGGGGCTCCACTTCGGCGAACAAATTCAGGACCATACTGATTGGTGATTGCAGCCGAGAAATACCTCCTGATTGCATGATTGTATCTTGAAATTAGAACCGTTTCTGATTCTGTTTGGGAACCAAATTGAGACAAATTAATAACTGGACCCATTTGATTTGTGTTTGTGTGGTTGTAACTGATAGTTGATTAAAATGGGCTTATAGAAGGCCTAGTTAGACCCGTATATACTTCCTTTGTTAATTAAAATGGGCTTATAGAAGGCCTGGTTTTGGGCCGCTATATAATTTCCCAAAGCAAAACCCTAACCCTAATTTTTCATCCGCCTCTCTCGCCTTCTATATAATCTTCCCTCTCTATTGTATTGTATCCAGATCGCTGGTTATTAGAGCCCGGTATTTCTTTCAGCTTCTATTTATCTCTGTATTTTCGTCTTTGTTTGTATTTCCCATCTCTTCGTTTCTTCTTCTTTGAGAAATCGAAATTTTGATATTTTGATTGGGGGCCAAATGAGGAACAACTGAAATAATGGGTAATTTGCATCTGATTGTACAGTGATGTAACCCTTTCAATCACCTTGGAGATCTGATGCCTGCCGTCTTATACAAATCGACTCTTTTATTATTTCGTTTTTTTTTTTCACAGTATTTCGTTTGTCGTAGTTCGCTGGAGCAAAAGGGTTGAGATGAGGAATGATGATATTGTATCCCTATTGGTTTGATAGCCGAGATGATGGCTATTGTTTGTATTAGCTCTATCTGATCACCCTGTTGTCATTTCATTCTTTTTTCTTCACTTAAAATCTTTATCATGTTTTTCAATATTCCCTTAATTGGTTGCCTTTTAAAAATTTATGGAAGATATCTGTTTTCTATTTGGTAACAATTTTGAAAATATTTTTAATCAAATTTGGTTCAATAGAGATTTTGTTTGACCGCTTGGAGTTTTGCTGAATTTTTTTAAACCCTAAACAAAAATCTTGTTAATGCTTAAAATCCATATATTGCTAAGTATTTACTTTCTGATGTAATTGGTGTGTGTTTGTTTATTACATTTCAATTTTAATAAAAATCCTTTTTGTTTGGGATATGATATCAGAATCCATCAGATAATGATCTTTGAATTTGAAGGAAACTGAACACTTTCGGAAATTAACAAATTTTCATGTATAATTATCACCCACTAGAAGTCGCTTTTGTTAAATTTCCAAACGAAAATAATTTCAAATGGATAAAAACAGATTTTACTGTATTTCCTCGCTATATATGTACACGTCTCTTTGTATTATCATCTCTAAGAAATCGAAATTTTGATATTTTGTTTGGGGGCCAAATGAGGAACAACTGAAATAATGGGTAATTTGCATCTGATTGTTCAGTGATGTAACCCTTTCAATCACCTTGGAGATCTGATTGATGCCTTCCATTTTTTGAGCTAGTTTTACCACAATATTTCATGTCGTAGTTCGTTGGAGCAAAAGGGTTGAGATGAGGAATGGATAATATTGTTTCCCTATTGGTTTGATAGCCGAGATGATGGCTATTGTTTGTATTAGCTCTATCTGATCACCCTGTTGCCATTTCATTCTCTTTATCTCATCTTTATCATGTTTTAGAATATTCGCTCAATTGGGATCATTTTTCAATTTTATGGGTGATTTCTGATTTATACTTGGTAAATAGTAAGAAAGCAATTGATAGGAAAATGCTGAAAATCATTTGAATCGGATTTGAGAATTATTTGATCAGATATGGAGTTGAATTCAGAATCCAGCAGACACTGATGCTAGAATTTAATATTTAGGGACTGATACTTTCGAACAATTACAGAAGCGGATTTGATTTAATTTGTGGAAGCGAAGTCAGATGTGAATATGAAAACAACAATTTGGATATGAAAAGAGATTTTGTTTTATTCTCCATTTGAATATGAGAATACTATTTTGTTGAATATGAAAACAACAATTTGGATAGGAGCTTTTAGTACCAAATCTATTTGAGATAATGGCCATCTTTTTAATTATTTGACTCTTAACATGCATTATCCAAGTCAAATGACTCAGATTAGTAGTTCGCAGGTCAGAAAATGAAATAATAATGAGTTCGGCTAGTATGACATCGGTGTCATATGACACTAATTTCAATATTAATTGAATAGATTTAAATGACTAAGTCAAACTGTTCAAATTGATTTATTTTATAAGTGATGTGTTTATATGCAATTTTTTATATTTTTGAGTTATTTTAATATTAAATTAAGTGATAAAAAATATTGAAAAAATAAATGTATTAAAGTTAACTTAAAAACTCACATATTTGACTGCTTGACTTGATACTAAATAAATTTTGTTTGTAAACACACAACTAATGAAGTAAATCAGTTTGAACGGTTTGGATTTATTGTTTGAAGTCGATTTGATAGGTTTTGGAATTGGTGTTATATAGACTGAAATGACACTGATGTTATATTAGTCGGACTCGACAATAATTGTGTTTTGAGTTGTTCGCATGATTTCATTTTAGTCGGAAGAGAAAAGTCTAGTTCTGATGGTTATTGGAAGTAAATTTGGGTCCAATGGATATAAGAGTTGTTCGATGCATTTTAGATTTGTGTGTGTGAAATTTGGGTCCAATTTGGAGGGCTTCGATACCTTTCAAACTCAAAATTTTCAATAAAATAGTTTCAATGGGTAGGAAACAAATTGTAAAGAATGGTTTATAGTTGCTCGGAATCTCTCAACGAGGAAAGGCAGTTAATGCTTAATTCCTGAATTCAAATTTGTAGCGTCGTA
Organism: Carex parvula; assembly: GCA_025461045.1. Lineage (NCBI taxonomy): Eukaryota > Viridiplantae > Streptophyta > Magnoliopsida > Poales > Cyperaceae > Carex > Carex parvula. Next base: position 115,801 of record JAJGRW010001942.1, read on the forward strand.
CTCGAATTATTTGCTTCAATCGTATTTTTTTATTAGCTTTTATCACGCTTTAAAACCGTGCCCTCTCAACTAGTTTACTGAATTTTTTTTTTCAATTTCACCTAACTACTTTTGTCTTTAAATAAAAAAAGAAAAGATTTTTTGCACCCATTTTTTTTTATCTTTTTCTTGATGATTCAAGTTCATTTTTCCGACAATGCGTGATGAATTTTGCACATGTAAAATTACGAATATTTTCTACTTGATTTTCTCTTTCAAATGAGATCTATGAAAATGTACTTTTGAGTTATTTTCGAGTCGTTTTTTTTTAAGTCAAGCCATGAGTATTTTAAATTTTCAAGATTTTAAACCTTAGTCTACAACCATTTAAATATCTGATGTCTACTATTTAAACTACTACGTTCAAGCATTTAAATCTCTGATGTCGATCATATAATATCATGCGTTTAAACCTTTGTTTACAACCGTTTAAAGTAGTTGTGTCAAACATTTAAATAGTTTTCATATCAGATTTAAAAGTTTGAAAATTTAAAGTGTTCATTGACTATACTTTGAAAAAACATAAAAACAACAAATTAAAAATAACTCAAAAATATTTTTTAATGGGTCTCATTTGAAAGAGAAAATCAAGTAGAAAATGTTTATATTTTTAGATTCGTAAAATTCATTACGAATCGTCAGAAAAAATGAATGAGAATGATCAAAAGAAAAAAAAGGGATGAAAGGAATATTTTTTTTGGGCATGAAAACAAAAGTAATTAGGAGTTAAAACTAAATGCCGGAGGATCGTTTATGAACCTAAATGCCGAGTAAGCTGCGAAAACCATCGCCGACGTATGCTAAAGTCAAAACTACTCGACATCAGGACGAAACGCAAAGAGCTCCACACAGGGCAAGTTTGAAGTCAGCAGCAACACCGCTCTTGATACTAAACTCGATGCCTTACACAAGCTTATCACTGACCTTTCCAAACAAAAGACAACTATAGCTCATGTGGAGAAGTTCACAACCTTGAAGACATGTGTCCACTTCTTACAAAAGTAGAAGTAAAGCAAGTCAACGTGGTAGACTATTCTTACAAACCTAATAATTTATATACTAACACTTATAATCCAGGTTGGAAGAATCAAGCAAACTATCTCCATGAGAATGGTCGAGCTGCAAATTCAACGATTTATCAACAGGACTAACCACAACAACCTCCTCGCAAGCCGTATTTCGAGTACATAATGGACAATCTTAGATAGTCAGGAGAAAGCCTACGAATCGATAACCTCGCCGCTGAAATCATTAGTGCATCGGACGGAGATTCTAGAGAGTCAAGTCTCTCACATGACGAAAGACTTTGCAATATACCCTACCAAAACATGCAACTCCATGACAACACGAAGGGGTATCACCTATGCAGACCCTCCTTAGCCGAAAGATGTCCATCATGTTGGTGTGTTATGGTACTTAAGGCAGCGGAATTTCAAAAAATTTGACAAAAAAAGTACCAGAAGGGATCATCATGTGCGACTGAAATCAAGCCAAAAATCAAATTTCTAGATCAATAAACATCGTACTTTTGTTTTTTTGTCTCCAAACAAGAAATGAAGGTCCTTGAGATGTAGAGTTGAAGATCCGTCACCTCTTTGTCGATGCTAATGGTGGTTGATGCCTTGCAGTGCCTTGCACCAAGTTGAGACTTCAAAATAAAAATCCTACACGGGATCCACCAAGAAATTAATTGGAAACAATTGCAAGAGCGAAAGTGAGAACAACCACTTAAGCGATAGTAATAACAACAACTCGACATCTTCAAGCTCCAACACAGAAGATGCTATCTACAAGGACGCCTTCTCCACTGACTCGTATCAACCCAGTTCTGATTCCGAAGAACTGGAGTCTGAATGGAAGAAATCATACTCCGATCCCTCCGCGACTGAGTCAGAATCGGAACACATTGTTTTCCCGATTTATTTACCGCAAGTGTGTTTTTAGGTCTTTTTGACAGGTTTTTGAAAAAGTTGCGTATTTAGGACAAAAACAGAACAGAAGTGTCATATATAGGCGATTTCTGAATAAGGAGTCAAAATAGGACACTATATGGAGCATGCAACACCTCACACGAAGTGCACAACATGCAAAATGACGAAAATATAAGAAAATCCGCTAAGTCAGGAAGTCGTGCTATAATTTGATTAGGATAAAGCCGTGCTAAGTCAGGAAGCGTGTGAGTAGGATAAAACATGTAAGTACTATAGACAGAGAGCTAAAATTTGATTTTTACAATGTGGTCCATTGCGGCTCACGGGTCCATGGGTGTTGCGCGGTTCATGGGTCTGGAGCTGGTGCACGGCCCCGTATCCAGTAGTGTATCCATGCAGTGTCAACACGTATAAGTGACCGTATCTGCTGAGGTAAGATACGCCACGTAAGTATCCGACATGTATCTAATCCATATCCGATACGTCGATACGTGTTTGATACGAGTGCAACTGCCAACTGAAGTATCCGAGTAAATCACTTTGACGGAATAAGCGAGAGATCTAAAGCCAAACATGACCGATTAATAAAAAAATCTTTCCTTTTTCCGTCAGGTCGGTCCCACTTTCCTTTCCGGAAACGGAGCATTTAATTCTAAAACGGTCGACAAGCAGTAACAAAATGCAACCATCTTTTTGAATAATTACATCAGTACCACAAGTGGAGCAATAGATCTTTTACTGCATGGGTCCGGATCTCCTAAAGTAATTCAAATTTGTGTTTAGATATTGACCGCCCGATCATAATCCGAATCAATTCGATCCTAAGTTGAATGCTAGGACCCCTTAAATATTCGTGCTATAGCAGATCGGACAGTCCGGATCAAAACTCAAAATTTGAGTTACTTTAGGGGTTGGATAGGCCCCTAACGCTTCAGTGGCAATTAGGTAACTTCATATTCTTATGACAGGCTGGCTACCGCTGAGAGCCTCTCTTCGCTCTCGCTCTCTCCATTTTGACATTCCAGTATCTCCAATTTACTAGTACTAAAAACAGATTCTAACGGTAACATATAGAAACTCTGAACACTATTGCTGGGAATCGATTTTTTCTAGTCTTGCTCGTTTCTTGTAGAACAAAATCCAGAGATCAGAATTTGGAACTGGAGTTGTTCTCTTTCGGCCTTTGTTCTTGCGATAGTTCTCGTTCCTTCAGTTCCAGGTTCGGTTCTCTTATCTCCTTATTTCTTTTTTGAATCAATCAAAATTTATTTGTCAAATTTCAAACTATTTGATAGACTCTTTTGGATTTAGAGATCCGCATGAATATGGAAAGATTTGAGAAAAAAAAAATGCATTGAGCAATTTGAAGAGCTCTCCGTTGCTTCTTTTATCTTTATTTGTTGGTTGAGAGATATTCTGCTTAGCAGCTTAGGTTTTAGTTTCAGATGTGTTTTAGGGAAAAGCAATTCTACATGTTCGTAAATTGAGAATCTCTGTTTAATCTAGTATTTTTTTTTTAATCAGACGGAAGCTTATGAAATTTTGTTACGGAGTGGGGGGCGGTTCCATGGATGCCCGATCGAAGCCGTCCGATCCATATCAAGATTCGTGGCACACCTGATACACACAAATTATAAAGTTGTCTGCCTGAATTTTGATGTGGATTGAATGGTTCCGACCGGGCATCTGACCGCCCCCGATTCCTTTTGTTACAACTTGTAACTTGATCTATGTTCTCTGTACAAAACCAGAACTTTCTATTTTAGAAAGAATCAAAAAAGGAAAAACATCATATGTCTTTGGGGATATAAATAAATTGCACACATCTCTGCTCGTCAACTGTTTGATAATTTTCCTGAATGGAATTTGACAGTACATTTTACATTAAAGGATAACCGATAGTCATTGGCATATTGGCAGCATATACTGGATGGAGGCAGGGGCGGAACTAGAAAATTTTGATAGGGGTGGTCGAAAATTAAAATGTACAATTGTGGTGAGTGGGATTTGAACCCAAGATATCTCAACCATAAAATAAAACTTTAACCACTAGGCTACAACTAAACATATGTCATTTATTGAGGGTAGCTAGACTATATAGAAAGTTAAAAATAGATAAAATTCAATTAAATTGCTATAATGATTAAAATTTTAAAATCATAGGGGTGGCTTAGCCACCTTTGGCTAAGCCTTAGATCCGCCCCTGGATGGAGGTTTGATCACAACATTATGTATGATTTGCATGACTGAAGTTCTGTAGTTTGTTATCCATTCCACACCAAAAATACTTTCCAAGATCATTTCTTTACTATTCAGTCTACCTGAGTTGATTTTGTTGGTTTTCTGAGTGTATGTGAGTTCCATCTTTTAGAACTCTTGAAAATTTAACGACCTCTGTTGTTTCTTTTGTAGATTTGGAGAAAAAGATGAGGAGATTTTTTTTCTTCAAATCCAACAGTTATGAGGATAATAGCAAAACACCTACATTGCCAGCTAGCAAAAAAATTTATGAGAAATTGACAGAAGGGGATGCAGCTTTTAGTGGGTCCAGAACACCTGATGAGTCAAGGAAACGATATGCAGATGAACAGGACTTTTCCAGTCCTCGTCTAAGGAGAAGCCTCTCTTTTTCATCTCCAGCCCCTTTCGATTATACAGATGAATTTGATTCCAACCTCTCTCAAAATTTTAGTGGATCACCTCGGATTTATCAGAATCCAAGCCTGTCTGATTGCCCAAATCAGTAAGTTCAACTCCCATAATCCTACCCCACCCCGAAGCGAAAGTCATTTGAAATTCTCTTTGATAGTTCATTATAATTTTTCTGTTTACTAGGTAAAAGGGTTAGAGCACAGAAAAGTTAGGCCTGCACTTTAGTCTCCAATTGCAAATATTTTGTAGGGAGACTAAAAGCAGTGAAACAGATAAAGTGACATTTCCAGCCTATTTGTGAATTGTTGATGTTTCTTTTGTTTTCTCATCTATTTTGTTCCTTCAGTATATGCTTATATGCTTGTTATTATTGACAATATGCTCATTGTTTGTTTATTCTGTGATCTCTTTTTTATTTGCAGCCGGCATTTCGTGAATCCCGATAGGCATCTAATCTCAAGGAATGGACCCAATGGCAACCATTACTATGACCTCTCCAGTGCGGACTCTCCTATCATCTCTTCAGTCCCTGTTAGATGCCAGTCCTCACACTTCACAAACCTCCCAAATAGAAACAGCTTCCTAGATGTGTACATAGAAGGAGAGCAACGACAAGAAGAAACCGACAACCCACTAGAAGAGAATCAGAGCACCTTTTCTGACACCAAGAGGGAAGCTGATTCACTCTCCAGAAAAATGTCTGCTCTTGGTCTAGGGAAGCCTCCGCGGCCCCGTTCCAGGGGATCAGATTCATTTAGAGAGGCAAAAGATCTTGAGTCCGAAACGACTTCCAGTGTTGAGGATATCTATGAGGATACATCTGAAGCAAGGGCATTTTCATCAAATGCTTTAGCCAATGTGTATAATGTGGATGAGGCATTAATGAGGAAGGCTCGCGAGGCTGATGAGATACTTGCACGCTTCTCTGAAGAGAACTTCGAATCAGATAGGCTTAAGCTTAAAGGGGTACTGTACTTGGTCCTCATTTTTCAAATCCTTAATGGTTGTTAACAAATGTATCAAAAAGCTTTGAAAATGAATTTTGTTTTTCTTATTATCTTTGCATGACTAGTTGATGGTGTGGAGAACTATATTAACATTGCTTGCTTTCATGTGAGGCAAAATAGAAAACAAAGAACATAAATAAGAAGACAGTACAATACAAAATATTCAGCACATCAAATGGACCATATAGATCATAGCAAAGCTTGAATTTCCCTCATGCTTGAATTTCTGTCTGAAATCTTTAACCTCCATGCAAATGTTCTCTTTTATTGCAATTGTTTCTATAATAACCATTACATATAGAACCATTATTTGTAATTTTCTATTTCAATATTTTCAATAGGTGACTGCCAAATCTCTTCTTACAATAATTCAAGAGATAAATGAAGACAGAAAGCATCTTGCTCTAGAGCTATCCACCCAAATAAAGTCTAGACTAGCTGAGCGGTTTGATCTAAAGGAGAAATACACAAGCTCAAGGCTAGAACTGGATGCGCACATGAGGCAGCTCGAAATGGAGAAGAATGCGCTTCAGTTAGACCGGGAGAGAGAGCTTGAATGGCATTCAAATGATTGGTCGGTCAAGCTAAGCAAGTACGAGTTAGAGGAGAAGAGACTCAGAGATAGAGTCAGAGAACTTGCGGAACAAAATGTGGCACTTCAGAGAGAGTTATCCTCTCTAAAATCAAGAGAAGGAGAAATTCAGGCTAAAAATGTGGATTATGAGGAACAGTTAGATCAAGTAAGGAAGGAGAATTTTGAGCTCAAACAGTCATTAACGGAGGTGACTGAGAGTTTTAAAGTGGCTGAGGGGCAATTAGGTCATTTCCAGACAAGCTATAAAGAGAAAGAAGAAGAAGCAAGGGCATTGCATAAGACAGTTCATAGGCTTCAAAGAACTTGTACTGACCAAGAAAAGAGCATCAACAGTTTGAGACATGATAAAAACCCAAGTAATAAAGATAGCTGGTACCATACTGAGATTTCAAGGCTTACTGGTGTCGAGCAAAATCTAAGACGAGAGGTTGAATCGTGCAGGGCAGAAATAGAGGCATTAAGGCATGAAAACATTTCCTTCTTAGAAAGACTCAATAAGGGTAAAAATGGTAATGGTTATGAGTTTGTGAGACTTGAAGAGGAAATTCGTCAGAGGGTTGAATGTTTGCAAGGCAAGGGGCTTTGTTTGCTCGATGAGTGTAGCCGAGTTTGTAGTGGGTTGTTGAAGTGCATGAGGAATAGGAATAGGGAAAATTTTGAAGGTCAGGATGGAAATGAGGAGAGGTACTCTTTAATACAGTATAATCTAAAGTGTGAAAGCATCAAAAAAGGGGTTGAGGGTTTGAAGAGGAGCTTGCAATGTGTCTCATCAGTGTTGGATGAGAAGCTTGGTGTTGAAAAATCAAAGGAATACTCAGAAAGGCAACACATGAATAATCCATCAGAGGTAATTACAAAAGTCGGGGACTGATAAATAATCTATTGCTTTATTGTCGTTTCCTTGGGTTAATCTTTAAGTAAAAGCTTGGCCGAGTTCAGGTGAAATCTAATGAATAAAATATCGAGGTTATCAAGAAATTTTGGGTTGCATGGTATAAGTGCTACTTTGGAATCTGCATGTTCTTTCATAAACTTGACAATTTTCTTTTCTTTTTCTTGGTTTTTAAGAGTTTAACCGAGCTTCTTGCATAAACTTGGATAGGTTGAGCTGGAAGAGCAGTTGAAGTTGGAGACTATGATAAATAAAATTATGCGAGAAAATTTGTTCTCAAAGGAAAAGGAAATTGTACAATTACAGGAGGAGGTAGCATCTCTAGTGAGAGGCGGTGAGCTCTTGCAAAGTGAGATACAGCGAATGCAGGGAGAGATTTCTTTCCTCACTTACAAAACTAAAGACATGGAGATGCAGGTCTCTCTCTCTCTCTCTCTCTCTCTCTCTCTTCCTCTAACCCAAGGTACCTAGGAAGATTCAGGCTTATTTGTATAGACCGCCAGTATGACACTTTTTGGTCTTTTACCTTGCTGTTGATTTTAGTTGACTTAGCATTTACCTTTCCTTCCTTTTTGATAGTAACTTGTACATACACGAGATGCAACAACACAATAATTGGTGCGTTTTTTGCTTGTGGCTAATTAAACAGACAGGAAAGAAAGAGGAGAGGATCAACCAATTGCAAGAGGAGCTTCAAGATACAGTCAAGGAATTAACAGCCACCCGCTCCATGCTCAAAACAGCCATGGAGGAGAGAGATGTTGCATCTCATGAGGTGGCGCACCTTCAAAAGGCCAACAAGGACCTGACAGATGACATCTCCTTCCTTCATAAACGGGTCGAGTTGCTTGATGAGGATTTGTTGTTCAAAGATGGTCAGATCTCCATCTTGAAAGATAAGTCTCAGAGATCTGTGTTTTGAATGATTAGTGGTTGAAAAAAAAAAAACTTCATTGTGAATCTCATAAACCATGTCAGTACTATAGAAAACAAATGTCCTTGAAGCAATTATTTGTATAGGTGATATGTGTTTGCTTTTGGGTATTAAACTTGTCAGGGAAGTAAAGAATTATAGATTCTAGATATTTCTCTTTTTTTTCTTTATAGTTTTGAATGGTAAGTGGTTGAAAAAGAACTCTTTTTAATGGGTTTACTTGGGAATCTCATAAACCATGTCAGTACCATAGAAAACATATGTCCTTGAAGCAATTTTTTGTATAGGTGATATGTCCTTGAAGAATTCTAGATTTTTCTCTTTTTCTTTGCGTTATTTTCATTAACATGGCTCTTAATGTCGGTATTGAAATGCCTCGGATTTGTTTACTGCACATCGTTAAACAATTAAATTTGTCTATCCCATTTTCATGGCATCTCCTTCAGAAAGATTCATTAAGTAACTTTGTTGAAGTGTCTACTGGTGACATATGCCAGCCAGAAGAGCAAGCATAAGAGTCCAAACTTTAGCGGTTCTTTAGTTTACAAAAAGAATAAAAAAAAAATGAAAGTAGCAGTTCTTTTGAGAAGTGAATCTAAAAGCATTGTGTGATCCGAGAACCAACAGTGGTATATAATAAAGAAAAGCCTCTTATGTCAGGTTAGTCACGCCTGATCATGTGATTTGATTAAACTATATTATACAATATTTTGAATGCGAATCAGGGGTTCCTGAATGATAGTCAAATTTTTGGCAAGATGACCTGCCACAGTGCCACTTATCACTGTGAAATAATGAATAAAAAGATTGTTACATGAATCATAAGCAAGTGACAAAATGTAAATAGTTATATCATAGGACTTGTGAGTTTGATGTAAATGGTAAGAAGAAATGATTCAAAGCTCCAATTCTGTGCTGCCAAAGTTTTTCAATCAGAATCTAAAGCTTACCAGATTAATTATCAACAGTAGATTAATGGTCAAAGGTTGGGACTCAAATGTCGTGCAAAGTTCATCAAAGAGGCTATTCTGACAACATGTAGAATTTTCATTATTTTATACACAATTAAAGACAAAAAAGACTGTACAAAGTTTTTTCCTCTGGTCCAACCAGGTGAAACAACTGTGATTTATGTAATTTTCTCGGGATCAACTCACATGCCTCTTGCAGACAAACATTCAAACTTGTACAGGCTTCCATCTGTTCTTAGAGTTGTTTAAAATATAGTGTTTGATGCTAAACAAATGGCAAAGGGTTAGTGCTTGGTACTTAAAAATAAGGCCGAACCACGAAGCTTGGTTACATACATGTGTTTGCCTTTACAACTGTCTTAATATTTTATTATTTACTCATGGTTTTCTGACCAGAATGGTGTTATCTACTCCAGTTCAATTAAAATTGGAGAGATCAATCCCTCAACCACACTACAAACTCTCACCATTTGAACTTGTACCACTGGAGAGGAAGGGAACACTGAATACTGATTTACTGTGTATAAATGGAGTTCATTCATGTAAGATTTTAACTTCTCATTTCTTCTTTCCTTCCAAGAAAAACAATGAAAACACTATTGAAAGTCATGCTTTTGCTATCTGCTATGCTTTTGGTTAACTACACAATCTTCCTTCAATCACCATCAACAATTGAGATGAACTCGATTAGAGACCCAATTCAAGGAAGGAAGTTACTAAATTCAAGTTCAACTTGTACAAATACAGAGAGAATTCATGCAAGAAATATAAATCCCAAGAGAGGTGTCAATGCAAGTTTGAAAAAGGTGCCACAAAGTAAATCAAATCCAATTCAGAATTAGTATGCAGTTCTGCAATAAGTTTCTTTCTTTGGTTTAGTTTCTAGATTAGGTGATGAGCAGCTTAATTTGGCTATGGTTTAGTAGAAGAAATTGCTCTTTCAGTTCAGGCAACTTCCAAAAGTTAGATATGACATGACCAGGAAATAAAGAGCCTCTTTAGATTTGTAAATTTAGTAGCTTTGGCAATAAGATTCTTTTTCCATTGTTTCCTTGTTCTTAATTTTTAATCTAGCATGTTTCCTCTATTGATTAGTTTTAGTTGAATGCAAACAATTATTACTCGCTGAATTCCACAAGGCACATAATGAAGCAAAACCAAGTTCTTAATGCAATACCAAGCAAGAAGCTTGCTGTAATATGCTAAATTACTAGTACAAGGTATAATATTGAAAAATCAATTTGTAACTAGCATCAGTAAAATTTTCTCATATTACCACAATTAAGGCCTACAAAAATGGAAAAGAATAAAGAGTTTCTGTAGCAATCTTTACTAGAAAATGGGAGTTTGTTAGAAGGCTGTAGAGGACTGTTGATAAAATGTTAGAAAATAAATTTCTTTCAAAAATAGGAGAATTTTGGGATTTAGCGTCATTTCACACTGACACTGACACAAAATGCTGCTATTTGCTACCGTGTAGAAATTTCCTTCTTTTTGTGCGCTTCTTTCCAAGTCACAGGTAGGGGTGTTCAAATGGATCGGTTTATTCGGTTTTAAACCGAATCGGTAAATTTCGGTTTAATTGGATCGGTTGTTCGCTTTAAATGGTTTGGTTCGGTTTTGAAATCTCCAAATTGGTTTGAACCGAACCAACCGGTTTAATAAAAAATGGATTGGTTTATAATTGATCGGTTTATTTTGTGTGGTTTATAATGGATCGGTAAATCGGTTTATGAAAAACCGGCTTGTGTGGTTATAAAAAATGTTATCCAAATCGGTTTGAACCGAACCAACCGGTTTTGAAAAGTTTATTTGTAACTTGAAATATTTGTATTCGGTTCAACCGAACAAACCGAAGTTTAAATCGGTTTAATCGGTTCGGTTTTAGATCGGTTTGGAATTTTAATTTGATCGGATCGGTTCGGTTGGATTTTCAAAATTCGGTTCAAACCGCGGTTCAGCAAAAAAAGTTCGGTTTGACCCGAACCGACCGGTTGAGTAGATCAGCTATTTTCTTCACCCTTATTAATAGAGATCTTGAGTAGGAGCATAGGACCATCAGATTTCGTTTTAATTGCTATAAGAAGCTTCGCTTATTTTTGTGGAATATCTGACATGGAGAAGATTTTGCATTTTAACCCTACCGTACAAAATTGACCCTGGTAGACAGAACAGAAGCGTCTTTGCTTTTCAAGGACCAGTTATAAAGCATATTCCTGAAATTATGCTTTAATTTTGAAAATTTTTGTGACTTCAGCCTTAATAAACTTTGGGAGTAGAGGTGCTACTTTTATCCGATTACCCGGATCCGATCCGGAACCGAACCGGATCCGACCTGGAACCGACCCGGATCCGGTTAATTTGGATAGGGTATGGTTTAAAAAATATAACCGGTTAAATTATGGGTACGGTTACAAAATTAATAATTTAATATCCGATCCGGATCCGAACCGGAACCGATATTGTAATGGATAAGATATGGGTTTGAATTAGTTATCCGACCCATAACCGAATCCGACCCGATACCCATATAAATACCCGATAAAACATATATTAATAACTATGAAAATACAATTTTACATTTAATCAAATTAACAAATATCATGCCAGTAATCATATTTTGCATATTAATTTTTTAATAAAATTTATTGCTCTGAATATATCTTTCAATATCTGCCTTATATATCCTCTGCATAATCATGAAAATTTATTGCTCTGAATATATCTTTCAATATCTACCTTATATATCCTCTGCATAATCATGAAAATTTATTGCTCTGAATATATTTTTCAATATTTGCCTTATATATCCTCTGCATAATCATGAAAATTTATTGCTCTCATTGATATGTCTTTGCAATAAATCTCATTGAAATCAAATATCTGCCATAAATTTACTCTATTAAAAATTAGTATTAATATTCCATTCATGGATTTTTTGAATCATAGAAAATTAAATCACCATCTCCAATATTTTACTTTCTCAAATTCTTGGGAGTTGTGACATATACCCGCCTCGGATCCGGAACCGCCCATATCCGGACCGGACCCGATAATCCACAAACAAGTTATGGATATCTATCTATCCAGAACCAAAAGACTGGACCCGAAATACTACGGGTAGATAGGTATTCGGATCCGGACCCGACCCGATTTGAAACAAATAAGTATATGGATCGAAATTTGGACCCGAACACTTTTAGGATACGGATTCAAATATAATAGTATCCGGACCCGACTCGACCCGATAGCACCTCTATTTGGGAGATCACTAAAAAGAATATTATTCTATTTAGGAAATAGCCCAGCAGCAATACCATACTACCAACCTTGTAATTGATAGTAGATATATGTAAGCTGTTTGGGTTTTCTGCTGCTCTCTGAATGTTTTATCCGATACTTGTGATGATTTTTTAAAATTTTATCTGATAGTAGATACATATAAGCTGTTTTATCAGTTTTAAAATTTTGCAATGTGATGATTTTTTTACATACACAAGCTGTTTTGTATCAGTTTTAACAAATTTAATAATATGATAAGCCATAAATGGAGTTCAAAATAACCAATGCTACATAAAAGGATAAAAGAAAAAGAGAAAGAGGAAAATTGCACTTGCTATTATAAAGTTAGGTCTCGTACAGTATACTGAAAGAACCACCCAACCACATGTTATAAAATCAACTAATTGATCCACAAAAAACTGGTTGTTAGTGAGCACAATTATTTTACTAGTTCGTAAGGAAGTTTCAAAAGCCCTGTTACAAACCTTTTAATTGTTTTAAACCCATGATTTCTTCAATCAACTGATGCAAAAAAAACCCTTAACATCATTTCATCAGAAGTAAAGGTCTGAACTAGTACTCAACCAAACAAAAAGAAACCTTGCTCTTGTTATGCAATAATTTACTGGTGTGTAGGTTTAGCTAAATAACAAGCAAAAGAGAACAAAAGAAAAGACAATATTAGAGGAAGATCTCACTACTAGACTATCAACAAAATATCCATGTGTACAAAGAACCTACCACCAAAAAAATAAAATCAGATGGAGGATAAAGAAAGCTTCTGTGGATGACTTAAGAGCTCAACAATTACTAATTCATATGGTCGCCAAACAAGCCAACAAAGAAAGAATAAAAAAAGGTGAATCCAGAAGATGAGCCAATAAGTGATCAACAAACCTCTCTCTTGTTTTCTCCCCCCATCCTGAATTGGAAGTGATTGACAAATCTCATTCATTCATAAACCAGCAATCTTTCGTGGCAGATGATGTGAGTGCTCATGCTCACCATCATGGTGATGGAAAACATACGTCAGAATGCCGACAAGACAAAGAACCGACCCAACCAGAAGCTTATCATACCTCTCAACCCAGTGAAATTTTAACTGACTCGCACCGTAGAAAGAAAGAGCCACCAGTGATGTCATGACTGTGATCGTGCTAGATTTTGAAATTTTAAGATTGCATTAATTTTGAAACATACATCATTCCTAAGATGTCCAATATTAGTACAAACAAGTCTACTGGTTAGCAAACAATTGTTCAATTTGGCGTGTTTAGCCTCTTTATTCTTTTGTTCTGGCTTTTCTTCGTCAGTCTGTGCCATGTTTTAGGTGAAATTTACACCAATTTGGGTTTAGGGAGCTCAGTTGGGTTCAAGTACAGAACTCAGAGTAGAATGAGAGACTAAATTAGGTTGAACAATTGCACAACCGAGGATCAAATAAGGCCAAATTAGGTTAGATTAGATTGATAAAATAGCGCTTAATTGCACAACTGGCAACCGATACCATATCATACCAACATGTAAAACAAAAATAGCAAACCTGAATAAAAGCACAATGATGGCAAGAACCATCATGGAAGACGAGTTGCCGACAGCTAGAAACACGGGAAGTGTAGTTGCACAGGGAGATAATGCGGGAAGAAGCACGAGACCCGCCACGGCCATCTTCTCCATGGGTTGGTTGTGCGCATGGTTGCAGCTGCCTTTCCCACGTAGATAAAGAATGATGTAACTGCCTCCAAGAACAATAAGCAATAAAGACGCAAGCTGGTGCACCGACTCTTCACCAGCTATGGTGGTAGCCATGGTTAGTGCAGCTAGGCCGAGCAGAGAAGTTGAAAGAACATGTAACACCGCTCCAAATGCGGCTGGAATGTTCATAAATAAGTTTAAGTGAGGTTTAGGACAACTTAATTATAGAAACCGATAAACGACCGAGGTATGAACAGTTACTTGGTCCAATTGATATACATAATACATTAATTTTAGCATACAGGTAATAAATATCAAAACAGGTGCTCGCTCGACTTGTAACTGGTTTGGTCAGCTCGAAACACAACACTAGAGAATCAAAATCTCTGTACCCATTAGGCCTATCCGAGCTCGAAGCTTTACCTTCTATTTTAGAAAATTCATTCCAGATCTCATATCAATTACAGTGAGTCCGTGACCCCTGATTACAGATCTATTACAAAAATAAAACGAAAGAAAAATTAAACAAAAAGAAATAAAAACAGGAGACTCACTAACGAGGAGTGTACGGGAGAGGGTCCACTTCTGAGCGCGGCCAACAATGGAGAAAGGGAGCCAGTGCGTGGGGATAAACGAATGGAGAAGCGACACGGTGGCGATCCCTCCGATCGTCGATAGCTCCTCGGCGCTAAAGCTCTCCATTTCAACCGAAGATCGATCGATGATTTTGGAAATCACGAAAGAAAAGGAAATATGTCGAGAGTATATTAATGTGATTTATTAGCTCGTCTTTTTCTTTTTCTTTTGCTTCTTTTTTCATCCTTCTATGTTTACTGTTCTATCAGTTTGCGAGCGCTAAACCGGGAATGGATGAGCCGAACCGGTGCAAACGGGCTCAAGGATTACAAAGGACCGTGCTATATTGGGCCGACTCGATTGGGTCAGACTAATACAGTGAGTCTTATTGGGCCTATTTTCTGGGTAGGCCAAATTGGGCTAGTCTCCAGTACCGGGCAGAGAAATTTATGCGGCTCCGTCTTCCAAATTACAGGAATACTGATTTCGACAAGAAAAAGATGGCTTTAGTTTATTGCTTCTTAGTTTTAACAGCTAGGAGTTGAAAAGAATCATGCATCAAAGGAGCCGGGGCGGATTGAGCGCAATAAATTAGGGTCAATTGACCGCACTTATTTTCAATTTTCTATTTATATTTTATTTTTATATAGTTTAGAGTAAAATATTATGAAAATTATAAGTTGACTTTATTCGATAGTATAAAAATTTTATATGATTGATTTCATTTACATTTGATTCTTATAGTTTGAAAATATCAGAGGGCCGAGATGCATTAACTCAAAAGTTGAATTAATAGAGAAGATGCAGACTCGCAATGCATACCCGTTATATAAAAACTAAGAGCATCAAAATCCCAGCAACTCAAATGAGTTTCTAAATAACTATTAACTACTTTTTAGAAATTAAGGTTTTTGAAGTTTTAACCCTCACATTTCTGAAATTAATTTTAGAGTTCCTATTAAGTCACGTCAACAACAAATTAAACAGGAGAAATAATTTGAGTCAATAATTGATCAGTATAGAATTTATAAATAGTTTCTTAATAAAAAACTTTACTGCATAGTTTATAAATAAAAAACTATCTCACATCTCTGAAACTATATTAGAAACTGCCACATCATATTAGAAATTTTAATAGTACCAGAAATGTAGATGCTCTAAGGCTTACCAATGTCTTTGCAATTTGTTTGTGACATAAATCATGCCAAATATTCCCAAACTTTTTATTAATGCTATGATCCCCGAGTATAGCGTGGTGAAATGTGGCAGTTACCCTAAGGCCTGTACTGCAATTAATACAATTTTAATCAATCACGGTCTATATATCGATTCAAAAATAGTAAGTTTCGTATGAAAATCGTCGAAATCTCATTTGAGTAGAGTCAGTAGACTATTAGGATATATTTTTGTTGTAAAATGATGAAGATTTGATCAAAACGGGAGCAAATATGACGCACGATTTACGGCATGTTAGATAAAAACTTATTACATTAGTAAAAAATGTTTTTACAATTAGCATAAAGAACAGTTATAAATCAAATCACATAACTCATATGTTTTGTATTTTGAATGAATTTTGTAATAGTTTGTATTGATCTCCAAAGAGGTATTACACGCCTATAAATAGGCTTATTGATTACAAGCTGAGCTGTGCAAAATGTTAAAATAACTATATGAGCTGTGAATAGAAACAACAGAAATGGAAACAGAAAATTCTGATTATTCTCTGAATAAAAGGAATCAATCTAAAACCTATTGCCTCAATTACTTGATGAAATGGAGAAGTCCAGTTATGGTTATTACGCCCCCCTCAAGCCGAAGTGACATCAGTCACGGTGAGCTTGGATTTGAGAAATTTAAACCGAGTAGTAGGCAAAGGTTTTGTCATGATGTCGGCCAATTGGTCCTTTGAGCAAAGAAACCGAACTTCCAATTCTTTTGAAGCTACTCGTTCGCGAACGAAGTGGTAGTTGATCTCGACATGTTTCGTGCGAGCATGGAACATAGGGTTTGCAGCAAGAAAGGTGACACCAAGGTTGTCACACCATAAGGTTGGTGGAGAAGAGCACTTGAGAGTAGGTCTGATGGGCATCGGACCTACTCTGGTTTGATGGGTTTAATCACCGTCGATTTTCTTTAAGATTCGTGCGGAACACTTTAAACTTTGTGCGTGTCTGTTTCAATTTGCGTGCGCATAAATCTTAAATTAGATCGGATGGTCATCAAGCTCATTGAACCTAAAAGTAGGTCCGATGGGCATCGGACCTACTCCGGTCTCGGAGAAGCGAGGGGTATGTGAAGCTCTTGAAGTAAATATTGGAGCTATAACAATTCGGCACAAGTGATGGCAAGGCTACGGTACTCAGCTTCGGTACTCGAGCGTGAAACGGTCGGTTGCTTTTTAGCGCTCCAAGAGAAGGTTTCGGCCAAGGTAAATGCAAAAACCTGATGTTGATCGATGATTGTCAAGCGAGCCGGCCCAATCGGCGTCGCTATAGGCATGAAGTGTAAGAGAGGAGGCAGAATAGATGGTAGTGTCATGGTGTAAGGTGCCACAAATGTATCTCAAGATCCTTTTTACCGCAGACCAATGATTGGATGTAGGAGCGTGCATAAATTGGGAGACCTTGTTGACTGCAAAAGAGAGATAGGGTCGAGTCATTGTGGCGTATTGGAGAGCACTACAATACTCCTATAGAGATGAGGGTTGTCAAAGGGATCACTATCCTCATAAGATAGGGTAGAGTTTGCGGTCATGGGGGTAAGGGAGGGTTTGGCCGTGTGCATGTTGGTGCGGCGAAGAAGCTCATGGAGGTAGTTTGCTTAGGAGAGGTGTAATCTTTGGTTTGTGTTGTGAACTTTAATGCCGAGAAAGTAGTTAAGAGGGCCAAGGTCATTGAGTGAGAAGGCATTTTGTAGGTGAGAAATGATTTGTTGGATGTGAGAGGGGTTGCTTTCTATGATCAATATGTCATCAACATAAATCAAGATCATTGTAGTGTGATCACGAGAGTAGGATGTGAAGAGGGAGGGGTCATAGTTTGAGGCAACGAAATCAAGAGTGATGAGGACCGAGCTAAGTTTGGTGAACTAAGTCCGAGAGGATTGTTTGAGACCATAGAGTGCTTTGGACAGAAGGCATACATGGTCAGGAAGGTCGGGGTCAATAAAACCAGGGGGTTGGCTCATATAGACTTGTTCGGTTAGGTCACCATTTAGAAAAATATTTTGGACATCAAGTTGACGAATGGGCCAATGAGAGGTAAGATTTGGGATTTCGATGTGAGGAAATTGGTGGGGGTTAATTTGGTTGCTATTAAGGTGAATGATAGGCTCAGACACAGGAGTCGGTGGGGTTTGGTTTTCAGGCGGCGGAGGTTGGGATATTTCAGGTGTGTTGTTGGCGGCGGCCATAGGGCTCTGATACCGTCATATGTTTTGTATTTTGAATGAATTTTGTAATAGTTTGTATTGATCTCCAAAGAGGTATTACACGCCTATAAATAGGCTTATTGATTACAAGCTGAGCTGTGCAAAATGTGAAAATAACTATATGAGCTGTGAATAGAAACAACAGAAATGGAAACAAAAAATTCTGATTATTCTCTGAATAAGAGGAATCAATCTAAAACTTATTGCCTCAATTACTTGATGAAATGGAGAAGTCCAGTTATGGTTATTAATAACAATTTTTAGAAAAAAATTAAGTTGAATATATCTGTTAGCTTAACATAAATAACTCTTTATTGGAACATAAATAGACCTGAGACACATGTTGCGGTAATACAATAACAGTAAGACAAATTAATAAAAAATAATAGAAAATATCTTTCTACGTACCGTAAAGAACTAATTGATTCGGACAATGTAAAAATAAAGCAAATATGCAACGAATCATATCCTCTGAGGTAACATAATATTTCTGTTTGGATCACGGCTGTCTGATTGGAATCCGGGTCAATCTGGACCGAGATGGTACGCACTGGGCCACTTTATTAGTCGTGTGGATTTTGAGTAGATGGTCCAGATCCAAACAAAATTATATGTTATCTTAGGTGATACGAATTCATATGCAGCTGTAGTTGAGGTAGCGCAAAGCTTTTTCCTAATTATGTTCTTTGCCAAAATCTATTGTTGTGTAATCTGTTAGTACCGTTATGTTTTTTGAGAAACTTAGCAGAAGCTGCCCAAGGTTTGCATTCATTAATAATGAGATTACATCTTACAATTCCAACATGAGTCCACCTCATTGAAATATAAATATGTACAGACAACAACACACATAACATTAAAGCCTAGCTAGAAACTAATATCACTGTTAATCGAACAGCACTTGTGAAATCAACATCGGGCAATCCACAATTGCACTTCCTGCGCAATCCAATCAGCAAGCTTTTCTGGGGTAGAGGATTACGGCCAAAAATCAAAGCGTTTATTTGCTTCCAAATATTCCAAGTAATTCCTAGAAACCAACATAGCCACGTCTGCACCTTAGCTTTGCCCTCCCTTCTAACTTTATCTCTGGATGCCATATAGAGAAGTTGCACTTCCTGTTGTTGCACCATAAGATCATACCCTAGTCTATTTGATAAAATCCTCCACACACGAATTGCATAAGAACAGGAAACAACAAGTAGCATGATATCTCTATGGGGAAACTAGTACTCATTACGCACTCTATGTTGCAAGTTATATGTCGCTTTGCCAAGACATCATGTGTGAGAATACAACCTTGTAGTGTGAGATAGCCAAAGATACGAACTGTGGCTGGGCACTTAGCAATCCATACCTGCATGAAAGGCTATTCAATTTTACCGCCTCTCACTACTGTTGCATACACTGACTTTGCTGAATAATCTCCAATATTGCTCCAGCACCACAATAAATTATCAGATAGACCAGAAACCAGTGAAACCAAGTCTGATGTCTCCGGTAGCAGTATGTTTAAAATTGGTTCCGCCTCCTGAAGTGAGATGGACAGTCTAGGAGGCCTTGGAAGACCATCCCAGAAAGCACACAAGGGTGGGCCATGCCATGCGTCGAACCAAAATGATATAGATTGCCCATTACCTATTTGCCATTTTGTGCACCAGTGGAACAGCTCCTTGACCTTAGTAATTGTACCTAGAAGAAAGATCCTCCAAGCAACCAAGTTCTAGGATCCGAGCTGTCAGCCCGGCATGCAGGGGTGTCTCTTAACCTGGCTACCCATATTGCCCAAAGAGAATCCGGTTGCTTGTAAGCCCTCCACCACCAACACAGTAACAATGACCTATTCTATAACTCGAAATTAACTACTCCCAAGCCACTCGAAGCCTTTGGAACGCAAACCTCATCCCAATTCAACAAGGAGATCCCCCTTCCATCCCTTTCATTTCTTCCCCACAGAAACCTGCGACGAACCTTGTCCATGCGCTGAATAGCCCATTTGGTATTTGAAAACAGCACATGAAGTAAATTGGTATTGACGGGAGAACCAAATTTACCTATTGCAACCGACCCCCTCTCGAAATTAACTTGCTTTTCCACCCTTGCAATTTCCTTTCCATGTTCTCAATTAGCGAAAGAAAGATGTGTTTGTCCGGTGTCCTCATTGTTAGTGGCATCCCCAATAAGTGACTGGCAATTGAGTGACGGGGCAAACTAAAACCAATTTAACTAAGTCCACCCCCTCATTGTCTAGGTTAAAATGCACAAAGGAACTCTTATAGTAGTTTATACATAGACCCGACATTTTAGAGAATAAGCGAAGAACAATCTTCAAGGTCACAATGGTTTTTGGACTCGCATTTGCCACCAAAGCTGTGTCATCGGCATATTGCAGTGCTAGCAAGGATTTGGGAATTTTAGCAGAGATCGAGTGATGCAATGTACCATTCACAACCTTAATCATTTGTTGTAAGACATCGCCTGCCAATAGGAACAACATGGGCGAGAGCGAGTCTCCCTGCCTTAGACCTCATTTATGTCTAAAGAAGTCCGATGATTCCCCGTTCACCCAACCCTTGAGGAGGCCGTGTGCAGCAACATATGTATCCACGATACCCATCTCTCCGAGAATCCTTTTTCCCTCAAGACTCGAATCAAAAATTCCCAACTGACCGAGTCAAAAGCCTTTGAAAAATCAATTTTCATCAAGATTAAGGGCCTATCCGTTGAGTTTATGTGGTGCAAAATCTTTCATAGCTATAAAGTTCTCGGAAATGTGCCTACCCCTCATAAAAGCAGTTTTATAAGGGGATATCAAGTTGGGCAGCAATAGACACAGTCTGTTTGCAAGGAGCTTAGAGAGTAATTTTGGTAGTAAGTTAATGACACTTATCGGTCGGTAGTGACTCACCTGACTCGGTGATTCCTTTTTGGGAATAAGAATAATGTTGGCCCGAATTTATTCCCTCAAATCAAGCATGTTATCATGATAATGCTGCACCAGCCCCATAATCTCACCCTTTAACTCCTCCCAATAGCATTGAAGAAATTCATTCGGTAAGCCGTCCAGACCGGACGACTTGTTTTTAGCCAAATTCACTACCGCATTGTGCACCTCAGATTCTGTGAATGGAAAATGTAGATGAGAGAGGTCAGCATATTTCGGGTATAGCGCATTTACCTCAAAAGGAAGGACCTGGCATGACACCCCCAACATGCCTCTCACGTGTTGAAGAAATGCTTGTCTAATTGCTTGTTCCTCCGTTACTGTTACATCTCCTTGTGACAAAGAAAGCACCGTGTTCTTTGTCGCTCTTGCCGAAGCAAAAGCATGAAAAAACCTAGTATTTTTGTCACCATTTTTTAGCCAATTGCATCTGGACCGTTGTTGCCACCTTGTCTCAATTGCATTTGCCAATTCATAAGCCCTTGCCTTCACCTTAAGCCTTAGAGAGAATTCTCTTCTGTTAAGAAACCGTTTCTCCTCAATACAATAAAAAAAAAGAATAACCATCTTACAATATTGAAGTTGGGTCTCCATTTGGCCGAGTCTGTTTCTGTGCCACTCTCTCATGTGCACATGGAGCCTCTTAATCCTTTCATTGAAGCTCTATACTTGGTTGCAACCTGTCCTTAAATGCAGAAACCGGCAACCAGTTAAGAAGGAATTTAGGCTGGAACTCATCTGGTTTAGATATCCTGAATTAAAGAAAGTAGTTCAAGAGATTTGGGAACTGTTTCAAGAATTAAAGCAGCAATGGTGCATGGTCTGAGATCATTATCTCAAGAGCCTAAAGTGTAATTACCGAGTATCTACTAGAACGGATCATGTTCTTCACCCCGTTACACTTTTGTATGCTGCCAAGTCCCCTTACATTTCAGGTTAATAGATTGATTTTCTTCATTAAAAACTAATATCACAAAAGACATCAACTTCTATAGCTAAAAGCTACAGCTCAATCCATCTCGGATTCAATCTCATCATCAGAGAGAGGGTCGAATCTGATGTGAATATTTCCCCTTTCTTGTCCATCTTCCTCTGTAACAGGTGCTCCTTGTTCTTGCATGTTTCAGTTTGAGTGAGGCTATGGTACTATGCATAGCACGATTTGGTCCGTGCTAAGGCTCAATATTTGAGTTTTTAAAATTCTAATGGTCGATCTGAACCGTTTAACATGATTATAAAATGAATATGTACTTGCAAACCAAATTTTTTACATTTTTTCAAATTTTTTTACTATTTTTTTAGATAGGTAGAAAATCACTGTTTTTGAATGGTCTAGAATTTTCAAATCAAGTGATTTTCTACCTATCTAAAAAAATAGTAAAAAAATTTGAAAAAAATATAAAATTTGATTTTCAAGTACATATTCATTTTATAATCATATTGAACGATTCAGATCAACCGTTAGAATTTTAAAAACTCAAATATTGAGCCGTAGCACGACTCAATCCGTGCTATGCATAGCACCGTAGCCTCACTCTTTGAGTTTTCCTCTTCAATAGTAGTCAGAACGTCTGACTTCTTAAGCCCACAACCCCCAGCAAAATGGGTACACACTATTAAAATCTTCACCCAATCAACACCCAACAAAGAAAGCCTGGAAACAATTTTAGGAAATATGATTCATTAATGAGCATTGATTTTATGAGGACCTAAGGAAATGACCAAGGACAAAATTGTAACTTCATAGGGGTAACCGGTTAATTAATATCAATTATTTTTCCCTCTCTGCGTCGGCGGGTCTTCCAAATTACATCCACCATAATTCCAATGATTTTCCTTAAAAAAAAAAACTAATTCCAATGATGTATTGAAGTACTAATTTGTGGATGATGAGATTATCAAACCTATTCCGTACAGGTCTTCAGCATGGACTTAAGATTATAGGAAATTCTACTTTCAGTCAGTTCTCACCTATTACGTGGGCCCCTTTTGCTGGTGTCCAACTGGCAATGAATAAGAAAAGCTTGAACTGTCAAGTAGATATGCATGAATAAAGTAACTCAAATTTTTTAGTGAAGTTAGCATTTGATGCTCTCAGCAAGAGAGTTTGGTGAATATAACTCTAGTATTTGATGCTTTCAGTAAGAGAGTTTGGTGAATATAACTCTAAAATTATATTAGATTGATTTCAAACGATGAATTCAAACCGTTAAAATTCATTTATTGTGATGCGCATATATACAAAATTTTGAAAATTTTAAATTCATTTAGTACAAAGTCAAGCAGTCAAAATTTTGAACTTTTTATAAGTTATTTTATGTATTTATTTTTCATCATTTGTTTAACCGATTGACTTTGTATTAAATGAATTCAAAAAATTTAATTTTGCATTTACACACATCACTAATGAAGTAAATGGGTTTCAACTGTTTAAATTCATTATTTGAAGTCAAACACTGTTGGTGAGTACAACACACGCTGACTTTGTTTCAAATTTTGAGTATAGATCTGTCAAACTCAATCTATTTTGACACAAATATTAAAGGGACCCCTACACCTCAAACCAGATCAGTCCGGATCTAAACTTAAATTTGAGTTACTTGGGACGAACCAGACTCAGATATGCATATGGCACGGTTGTGGACAGTGCACTTCACATCCTCCACCGCATATGCAGGCGAACACATATCCTCTGCATTAACTCAAAAGGGAATCTTTTGAGTTAATGCATCTCGGCCGTCTGATATTAAATGGAGCCAATCTGATTGTCTGATTTTAACAAAGGAGCCCTTTAATATTAGTGCAGATCTAATTTGTCCGGATCTCAAAGTGGATCAGATGGTCCAGATGCATTAACTAAAAAGATTCCCTTTTGAGTTAACGCAGAGGATACGAATTCATATGCAGGCGCCAGCATCCTGATTTTTTTTGTTTCGCTCTATACAAATGTATTTTCTTTTTCTTTTTTGAAATCCTGGTAGCGACTAGCAGGTGAAAAAGGAGCGTAATTGGATGATCTGAATCGCACAAAACTGATTTAATTAGTTCTTCAAGGAGCTTCTGTTCTAAATTTCGAATTTTTCATTTCCTCGTTTGTGGACTTGAACAAGAAACGAAAAAGATAAAAACAGCACGATTATTCTTTATCTTGGTTCATAACTTTAATTTTTTAACAAAAAGAATCATAATTTCTACTCGGGTTATTTATCATTACATTAGCAACAAATCTTTCATAAAGTATGAAAAAATCATAATATCAAATGAAACCAGGAAATTATATGGCGTAAATTACTTGTATTCCGATTTCCAGCAACTAAAGTAATTGCATCCCAAATAGAAATGTTAGTTCTTCTATGTAAATACAATATTCAAATAATTAAACACAGCTCAATTTTTTTTTTTCAAAAAAAGAGTCCAGAATTTTTGCTTTTTTTGTGGTACGAAAAAGGAATAAACCACCTGTTTCATTGACACAAGAGTGCTACAGATGTTGCCAAGCAACTGGTACCGAATCAGAATTTAACTTTTGTAAAAATTTTACAACTATGACAATTATATTAAAACAAACTGACAAAGTCTCCACTTGCTCTGCCAGCTCTGGAGATGCAACCTAAATAAAAGACCCTTCTAGCAGTAATACATTCATCAAACCTAACCAACGAAGTCATTCATCAGATACAACCAACAAAAGAATTAGCGTTTCCAAAACATCAAAAGGGAGCACCTAATGAAACGATTGCAGGATTTGCAACCACCAAACAAAACTTCTGCGGTGGCAATTTTCTTAGTTAGCGGGGTCCACAGCAATTGAATATTTTGTAATTAGAGAGAATTGAACTGTGTAAGCTTTGCTCACTGACTTATCAATTATTTTCAGACAAATACCAGTTGACAGTGACATCTGTGATTGGTTCTTTGTTAGGGCTGGTAGGAAGTTGCTATCCACTGCTGGGCTGGTGATCCAAACCCTATACCTAACCATTTCTTTTGATAATTTCTTCTATATGGTGCTGTTAGTGTGCAGACTGTACCCATAGACCATTAATAATCAAAATTGTAATAATTGCAGCTATAATTAACTAGCCAGACACCAAAACATGTTAATTCACTGCCATGTTTAATTCACTGCCTTGGTAAGGTGGCAGTGGAAACAAGGCAGTGAACCTACTCGAAAAAAGAAAAAAAAAACAATAATAACACCCCCATTGTAGTTTTTTCTAAACTGTATTTGTCAAAGTCAGTCAAAAACACAACTCCAAAGTTTCTTATTGATTGGGAGTTTGTTTCCAGTCAGAGGATGAGGCAAAAGAAAGTCAGAATCCTCAAATGAACTTTAACACAGCAGTTTTGCAAGGAAGAATGATAGAGAAAAAAGATGAATATATATAAAGATTAAGAACTATATCGTTCATGTATTTCCTCATAGAACTAGCAAAATTACCAAATATCTTATAGAAATGGACCTCAGTTCAGCCCGAGCTGCCTGCAATGCAACAACAGAGCCAACACCTGCATCCATATAGTGTACCCACATGCAATGTACCTTGCAATCTCAGTTCTTGTAATTGCACACATCTAGTAACATGCAATTCCAGCGGCATGCATATCAAAAATCTATCCTTTTCCAACAGACATGTCGTGCGCTTCCACAATGCCTTCACTATATTTTCACAAGCACCCTCGAAAGAACCCAAAACAAAAGCCCAAGCATCCTTCTTCCCACTTCATTATTTCCGTTTCCAGCATTCCCGCTTCCACCCGTGGCTCGCCTGATTGCAACAAGTGTTTGCCCCCCTGAATTCCAACAACTCCTGGAAACTGTAAGTACGGCTCGTACCTTAGAAGCTGGTACCTGGATCCTACAAGAAGAGGGCGAGGGAGCCGCTCTGAAAATCTTCAATTGCTCTTTTCCCATGATCAAAGTCCCTTGACCCCCGGCATCATTCAAAATTAGCTTATTTTGTAATCCCACTGGGCCTTTAAATAAGAGGATGCAAAAATTGGCAAACACGAACATACAAACCAAATCTATACTAAGTTCACTATATTTTGGTTCCAAAATAAGGTTGAATTTTTACTTTACAGAGGAGCTAAACTCAGTTTATTTAGAGCTAGTTCGCAGGTTAAATGCATGAATCAGCATAAATTCAACACAAATATGCCACAAATTTCACAACCAAAAAGGACTGCTTGCTACAGAAAAAACCAGCAAATCAAAATGTAGGAAAACCATATATAACTAATCCAATAAGTGGCCAACGTAAAAGGTGATTTTTTCATCCTATCTCATCAAACTTGATTTCAGAGGCTTATTCTCTCTTCCTATAAGTGTCGGATGACGTGAAACGGGTCGAGTTGAATCATCCCCGACCTCAATTATCTCCTGAACCCGACCAACAGGACCAGGGTCCACAATGACAACCAATCCCCCACTTCTTCTCTCCTCTCTTATCAATGGTGGATTGGAGTTACTAATCCCATGATTACCCCCACCATTTCTAACATTACTACCAGTACTATCACTATTGATGTTGTTATCACCACTACCATGATTCTCACTCTCCCGAGGTTGCACTCTGGGTGTCACATGGGCCTGTACCGGTTGTGGCACCGATACAACACTGGCACGGCAAATTGGGCAGTTTGAGTGTGATTCAAGCCACTTATCGATACACTCCACATGAAATGCATGTGTACACTCTGGTAAGAGCCTTAAGCTTTCATCTTCCTTGAATTCCCCTAAACAAACTGAGCAATCAGTACTCACCACCAGTCCATCATTCTTTCTGTACTTCAAAAGCGCAATCCGATTGATAAACGATTCGTCAAGTCCAGTGTTCGGATCTAGAGTTTGAGACTGTGATTGCAAGGCTTGAACGGTGGGATCTGACGAGCTGGCCCCACGATTACGCCTGAAGAAAGAGGAGGTGGAAAGAGCATAGTAGGAGACCAGGAGAAACGCGGCTGCCAAAATTGAGATGAGAGCGATTAACAGAGGGGAGAGGGAAGAGGAGGAACCGGACGGTGTGGCAGAGGGATCGTCGGGGTAGCGCGTGTAGGTGTTAGATAACGGAGATGGGCAGAGGTTGGGGCAAAGGGGAGAGCATGAGTCGACGCCATTGATGCAAGGGCGAGGTGGTGATATGATGATTTGTTGAGGCGGAGGTGACGGAGGCGGCGAAGGCGGCGGAGGCTGCAACGACAGCGGCGAAAGCTGTGGGAGCCGTGTGGCCATCGAGGGAGCGGGTTGCGGTAGAAAGGAGATCAATTGATTGATTAGGTGGAGAGTACGAGAAGTAAGGTATGGTGAGGTGTGCGAGTGGTTGAGTAGAGTAGAGCTGAGTTGCTTTCTTTGCTTTTCTTTTGGGAAAGTAAGTTCGATTCTCTCTAGGGAATTAAATGCACAAGTGCAAAAAAAAAAGGAAATAAAAAGAAAACAAGTTTCAAACGGGTATTGGGTCGATACGGGCTGGCCGACAACTGTGGAGATTATAGATAGGGAATAAGGGCATCTACGGTGATTTCTTCTAAATTGCAAATTTTTTAAATTAATTGTAAATATAATTGTTAGAATGTATTATAGTTTTTAAATTAACAAATTTGTTTTAAAAACAATTCTTTATTTATTTTTTTTATTTTTTTTTGCCTTTCCTTAACTGAAAGAACAAAATAGTCGATAAAGTGTATTATGTATTTACAGAGCGGATATTAATACCTCTTGATACATTGTACAAACAAAAAAGGTTCATAGAGAAAAGAGATTTAACAATTAAAAGATGCAAATTTCTGAAGACACGAATACCTAAGCTTATTTTTAAATTTTGATATTTTATTGAAAATATCTTATTTTTCCTGGATCTAGCTAGCTAGAGACTAAACTACCCATAAAAAAAATAATCCATTTGAAAACCCGAACAAAATATGAAAAAGAAAGGTGCAACTAAATTGATTGATAGAGAAGAGAGGTGCAACTAAATTTTACGGATCGGTCAATTAAACCTTTGCTACTCGTTTAAGTCTAAGAATTTCGGGAGTGCCGAAATTTTTATTAATATTCAAATAAAAATATTAAATTTCAAAATCTACCTGGAATTTTAAAATCTGTCCGAACAACAAAATATTTTGCGGAAATTCAGCCTAAAACAGCAAATTTATATTGAAGTTTTAATTTTTTTTAATTAAACAGAAAATGTTATAATTTATTTATTTTTTGTATTGAAATATTAGAAATATTTTATATATTTCTTTGAAAATGGATGGAATACTATATAATTTGATTTATTAGAAAATACTGCGACAAATAATCCGGAACAACATTTTTCAGGCCAGATTTTTGCGGCTGTAAGAAAAAATTAAAATATTTGTTTGTGTGTATTGGAAAAAAAAATAAAAATATTTTGAATCTGAGTTACTGATCCCAGTTCGAAAATCACTTCTAGGTAAATACAAAAAAAAATATTTGTATTTTTCTATTTTCAAAAAAACAAAAACATTTGTCAGAAAAAGTTCTTCAAAGAAATTTTTGTCAGAGATTTTTCGGAGAATTTTTTTTTGTTTTTTTTAAAAATAGAAGTATCACAAATATTTTTGGTATTTATCTAGAAGTGACTTTTGATTCAGGATCAATAACTTAAATTCAAGATATTTTTATTTTTTTCCAATAACATACAAAGAAATATTTTAATTTTTCTTACAGCTGCAAAAAATCCAGCCAGAAAAATATTGATCCAGGTTATTTGTCGCAGTCTTTTTAATAAATCAAATTATATAGTATTTCATCTATTTGCAAATAAATATATAAAATATTCATAATATTTCAATACAAAATAAATTATAACATTTTTTATTTAATTAAAAAAAATTAAAACCGCAATTTTTTTTTTTGCAGATTTTGAGATGCCTAAAACCGTGGAATAATTATGCAGTAATTCGGCCTAAAACCGTGAAATAAATCTGCGGTTTAAACAGTTTTCAAAAAATTTTATCAAACAGGATGTATAATTTGAAATTTAATATTTTTTTTGGATAATAATAAAATTTTGGGGAGTGTGAAGGAACTGAGTCAGATCTGCGTTGATCGTGTTCTCTTGTGAACAATAGATGGAACAGAAGGGGCGAAGCTGACAGAGTGGGTCCGCAAGTCAGGATAAAGAGACACTTAATGTCTTAATCTGATGGGAGGCATCAGTCATGGGCAGTGTTGTAAATAACGGTATTCGGTCGTCGGACGGATAGGGTACCGATAAGTGATTAATCGGTATGCGGCCGACTAATCGGAATTATGCGGACAATTTAACGTTTTTATTAAATTTATGTATATATATATCATAATTTATTAAAAATAATTTATTTGACTCATTAAACTTATCAAATAAACTTAATTTAACTTAGTTTTATTATTATAACATGACACTACGCTTATTTATTCTTAAGACATAAGCATTTTACATGTTAAGTAACACATTTATTTAATGAAAAAATAAAATTGAGAATTAAGCATTTTCAAATACTAATAACATATTATTTGAAAGAAATTAAACATTCCAACATAAAATCATTAAAATTAGTTTAAGGTAACAACTTAATTATATAAATGAACACGTCGTACTAATTAAAAAAATTACATCAGTAATTAAGAAAAATATATGGTATATAAATAATAGAAGAATTAATCAATTTCAAAGTAAGTAAGAAGAAAAAAATATATATATAAAATATTGAATGTATATCCAAGCATAAATAAAACTACAGTATAAGATTTATAAACCTTATTATCACACACTATCACAGAAAAAAAAAATGTGAAAATAAATATTCACTGGAATAAACCGGAATAACCGGGAAAAAACGGGAAAAAACGGCCGATTAATCGGAAAAAACGGCCGATTAATCGGAAAAACAGCCGATTAATCGTTTTCATCCGCTAACATGCCTCCGTTAAGAGTGTTCGTGACGGTTAGGCCGCCGTTTCCGATTAATCGGCCATTTAATCGGCCGACTAGACCGTTTTTTACAACACTGGTCATGGGCTCATGGCGCATGGATCAGCATTTGTCCAATACTGATCTTCCAACGAGTGAATTCATATCACCGACGGTACTGTAATAGAGAATCTTTTACAATTACTTGATCTGGACCGTTCTTTTTAACTTGGCACGAATCTCAAAGCCCAATAATACTGCCCCCTTAGTCAGCCCGAATTCTAACCGGCTGAGAGTTAATCTCAAACCGTAAATGGCTAAATGTAAAAGAGAATCTTTTACGGTACCGTCGAGGATATGGATTCTCCAACGAGTTTCATCCCCATGAACAGTGACCTGTTGGCAAGATGGTAACAATTGCTCTCTGAAAGAGACCAATAAGAAAGAAGTTTCTAATTACAGCCTAAGAAAATCCGGCCCTTTAAAATTCAGCCCATATAGGTCCATTTCTTATTCATGACAGCCCATTATTTGCGGCCTCTGCAAAATTCCCTCTCAGTCTAACATACGGCTAAAAACCAAGACGCGTGCCTTCTCTCCGCCGTTCTTCGAACAAAAGAAAAGAATCCACATGGAAATCCATCATCAACTAAACCAAAATCGAAAGAAGAATTTTGCTCCTTTCTCCAATGGAGCAAGACCACTACAAGACCTTGGGTCTGAATCGCTCCGCGACCAAGGAGGAAGTAAAAAATGCATTTCGCAAATCAGCTCTGGAGTTTCACCCCGACCGCCACTCGCAATCCTCGGCCGCGACCCGCGACGCCGCGGCGGCGCAGTTTAAGAAGGCCTCGGAGGCGTACGAGACCCTGATCGATCAGAGGAGACGCGCTGATTACGATTTCAGATGGAGAAATAGTTCTTCGAATTGGAACTCGAGTTCTGGTTCTGGGAATTATCATTATTATAGAAGAAACTCTGGATACGAAGGCGGTAGAGGTGGAGGTGGGACGACTGGGGGTTACTATAGGGCTGGTACAAGTGGCAGGTCAAATGGGTTTGATTGGCGGTTCCTCTCACGAATCATTACGACCCATGGGTTTCTTCTAGGTGTTGGTTTTGTGAGGTGAGCTTTTTATTTGCGCATTTTATGTATGCTCAGTGATTTTGTTGTGATTACACGTCAGTGAAGTTGAGAGGAATGCTCACTGATGTAACATTCCATTCTGGTCTCGACTAGTTTATACCAGTACTGTATACCAGTACCTTTTAGTGCCAACATATTTCTTTGTCAAAACGCCATCTTAGACCCAAATTAAGCCCCAAAATGCACAGTTAAGCATGTTCATTTCCTGTATTAC
This sequence comes from Carex parvula, assembly GCA_025461045.1. Lineage (NCBI taxonomy): Eukaryota > Viridiplantae > Streptophyta > Magnoliopsida > Poales > Cyperaceae > Carex > Carex parvula. Next base: position 147,033 of record JAJGRW010001942.1, read on the forward strand.
CAAACTTACATATAGCAAACTAATAAGATATATCGGTCAAGAGTTTTATACATACATTAGAAAACAAAACAAATTGTTGTAACCACACTGTAACAAAGCTCTTTACTATCAACCTTCTGTTATAAAAATGTACGAACTTCCCGTGGATTACACTGGATTTGCCTCTCTACATGACCTCTATAACGGCACTGCTCAAATAAGATAATTTAATAAGTTCCTGTTTTCTTATACAAAGCAGCTAAATTGCTAAATTGCCGACCTTCATTCTTCCAATTGAACATCATTGGTGATTTCTTCTAATAGTCCAATACTACTTCTCCTTGAAAGATAGCTGCTCTTTTGGCAATTTCATTATCGAAAGAGTGATATTGCTCCCACGATGATTTTATTGTGAAATGTTTATTACTTCTCTTGTGAATTTATCATCAATTGTAAAAGATAAACCATAAATCGTGGTGCCAGCTGGGGATTGTGAGGTTGGAGACACAGTAGTTTCGGGAGTGGACAGTAGAGTTTTTTAGCTCTTTTCTGAAACAAAATAAAAACAAGAATTGAAAATTTTAAGGTAGTGTAAAGTTGGAAATTAGGGAGGAGTTAGGACATCAAAAAGAGAATTTCATTATGGGCAGGCAATCATTGATAATATTTTTTCTATAGGTAGATAATATCTCATTTAGGCAGAAAACTAATTGATATTTCATTAGTACATGCTCTTTGTGACGCGGGGTGTTACGGTTGGCACTATGTTACTGGTCAAAATCCACATTGCATAGTGTTTGGATGTTCCAACTCAGATCCTCTTAAAACCCATCATTTGGAGCTTTTAAAGAATCAGTGACACGCATTGAATGAGTCCGCATATAGAGTTGAATAAGAAAATACTGAAAAGCCAACTTATTGAGAGGCCCCATCACAATCTCAAAACTTTCAAACTGGTTTATGTAATGAAGAAAAGTTAGTAGCAAATTCGAAAGGTTCAAATTTCATTTTGGCAATTTCTAGGGACTAGGTACTAAGAATGCTATTAGTCTTTAGACGATCACTACCTTTCTGCAACCTAAATCACTACTCCCTTGTGTCCTTTCATCCCCGATTCAACTAGGTGATCAAGCTTTAGGCCAAAAGAATGAGAAATTATTTCTCTAATGCAAGTGGTAACAGTGCCAATTGAAAGCCCTTTTTTGTAAGTTTAACTTCTTTGTGGTTGTTTTGTATGCAATTTCTCTTTAATCAACTAAGAATTGCATACAACCCAAGGCCCAAGTCCTTTTGGTACCATCTGGCTAACTGTTATAAGTGCCGAGCTTAACCATCTTTAAATATGTTACAAGTGAACCAGTAAAAAAATGTGTCAGAAACATTGTATAAGTTTAAATTTCAATTCCTAGAACGAAAAGTTTGCAAATTTCCCTCTCATTTTCACAGTTTATGAAAGAATTAAAAGCAAAATTAGAAGTTCTTAATATTTGTTTAAAAAATTTATTAACTACCTTAGTTAATATGGTAAAATTGGTCGACAACTAAAAGTATGACCCTGACAATGAAAGGACCAGAATGTTATAGCACAGAAACCAAAGAGTATGACCCTGACAACTAAGCTAAGTTAGCAATTTTTTTTAATAATCAATGAGTAGAATTGTTTAATTATATTTTTATTTTCTTCGACAGTATTTTGGTTGGATCAACACTTGTTATAGAGGATGTCATTCAAGGTGCTTGGAGAAGAAACAACTCAGGGGTAATTTTTGTCATTTATCCCATTTGTCTCTTTACCTTTTTTCCCCCTCTTCTTTTCCTTCTTTTACCTTGAGGCTTGAATCAACCAGCTTAAATTTCTGACTTTCACTCTCTAAACTATCTGTTACAGTCTACCATGCCCCTGGTTGATTTATTTCTTTTTTCTTTTGACAAATTTTCTTTTTAGAAACATGGTTCCCACAATGAACAGGTTGAAACTAGGTTCTCCTTTTAATAGAATGGCATGGTTCTCTTTGTTCAGATGATGGATCCAGGTGTTAACGGGCAGATAACCATTTCTCAGCTGTTCTTTAAAAAACAGCCATTATCTGTTACATAAAAGTTGGGCCTGGCTCCCTTTAAAGAATGGCCATCATCTATTACATAAAAATTGGGCCAGGAATTACACTGGCCTGGTTCCATGAGATAAAGTGCAAATTAGGACATCAGTTTCATACCAGTAATTTATGGATTCATCATTTAATTATAAATTGACTTAGGTTTTCTGATGCATTGATACTTTTGTAACTTGGTGTACTATGGTTCCTTGTGATTTATGCATAATGCTCCTTTGCATAAGAAAACTTGTATCCTTCCAAATTGCTTGGCTTGTTGGCATAAAAGAAGATTTTCTGAGCTTCTTCTATTTCATGCACATGAGAATACAACCGAAGAGGGTTTGGATTTGTGCAAGTAAACTATTGTTTTATAATTATGGTTAGTTTTGTTTATGCAGAAATCATTTGAGGATGCAATGGAGGCGCTTGAAAAGGCTAGAGGTGAAAAAGATAGAGATCCCTGAAGTATTGAAACACACCTATATACACAATAATACTTTTTATCTTCATACCTTCTAACATCACGAGCTACGTATATAAGAAAATTTGTTTGTTGAACTGACATGTCATGTTTTTCCTGATTCAATTTGATAACTGCATAAATGATTGTACAACATTTGTAGATAACCATGAAAGGTTATTTTTACAAGTTTGTAGTCTGTACTCTGTACAGTGGTGAAATTTCATAATCAACGCTAATCATTTGGATATATCTTTGTCAAAATACCTCTTCTTTATGTGGATCTACTATTTGACTATTTCAATCAATAAGCAAATAATGATAAGGGAGAAGAAATAATCCGTTATAATAGTGCAATTATCAGATAGTTTAATGAAAGCATCTCCTAGTTTGTCTTCTCCCATTTTTTAGTACCAGTACACCTGTAAGTTTGATTTCAGTTCAATGATTATGAAGCACCATTTGGTGGAAGCCTGGAAGGTGAGCATGTCAAGGCTATTCTGTACAGGACTTCAGTTATGACTTAATTTACAGGTAATTCTACTTTAGTCAGTTCTCAACCGACATGTGGCCCCCTCTAATGGTGGCAATGAATAAGGAAGGCTCCTATTGTAATAGTCTATATTTTCTTTTTCCATGACTTTATCTTCCTGTCTGCCACTGAATTGGACCACTCCCCTTATTTTTTTTTTTTGCATTTATGTTTTTGTTTATTTGCATATCTATAATAGTGATCTCTAGTGATAGGTGTCATGTAGGGCTGCACAAAAAATTCGTAGTTCGTAATTCGATTCGAGTTTGATTCGAAAAAATTCGTAAAAAATTCGATTCGAAATTGAGTTCGTTCGAAATTAATTCAAAACCAAACTTAAATCGAAAATAATTCAAACCAAACTCAAACTGGACCTAGTTTGTTCGAAATAGGTTTGCAAACCAAACTTAATTCGAAATTAACTCAAACGTAAACCGTTGATTTCGATGATAACTTATATTCGCTGATGAAAATATAAGACCGCCCAGTCCATAATTACTCTCAGTTCTGACTTTTGAAAAATATTTCTTGAATACTTTGGATATTTGAAAACTTTGGTGATGTTTCTCCTGTTGGCTATTTGGAAAACTTTGGATACTATAATTGTACTGAACTTTGATTGATTGTACTAAACTTTGGTGTTTGATATAAATTTTGGTATTTGTAATGAACTTTGATTGATTGTACTAAACTTTTGTGTTTGATATAAATTTTGGTAATGAATTTTGATTTTCAACTTTGGTGTACTGTGTAATTAGAATTCATAATGCCTAAGTTTTTATTGAAGTGTTGTAATTTCGAACTATGGCCCGCCATAAGTCATAACTCGTAAGTTCGATTCGAAAAAGTTCGTAAAAGTTCGAAATTGAGTTCAGAAAAAATTCGATTCGAAATTGAATTCGTTTGAAATTAATTCAAATCAAACTCAAACTGGAGGTAAGTTCGATTCCGTTCGGTTCGTTTGCAGCTCTAGTGTCATGTGAGCATCCGAGCCTCTTTTTCAGGAAGTTTTTCATGACCTGAGCGTACAATGGTGTTGACACCCAAGTTAGCTGTTCTCTCCATTTTTTTAATTGTCCCTATCCAAAGGTTGTATTTTTCCTATTTCATTATTAGCGAGGAAAGGGGAAAAATAATTAAAAAAATAAAGAAAACGATTCCATTGCCCGTGACACTTATAGTTATAGGAGAGGGGCAATTCCAGAAATTCATGAAAAATATTCCTTTTTCACAAAAGAAGACAGAATGAATGGAAGCACCGTTGAATGTAGGCCTAGCCCAGGAAATGTGGAGCCCACAGAAATGTATTTGTTCTCCTCTCCTCCATAACTAGCAAGAATCCATGTTACAAACCCTCTTGTTTAGCAACTACTTGCTTTATTATCCACTCGAATCGATTGGCACGTCTGTCTATTCCAAAAATTCAACAACTTGTGGGTTGTCAACAAGGTCTGTCTATCATGAGGTTTTTAAATGATTGATTCGCTTTTCAATTTGAACTGGTGGAACATAGAAGTCGGAGCCTCCGAGGACAAGCATTATTATTAGTCTCTGTTTTTAAAAAAAACAAAAGTAAATAAAACATGTTCTTGCATTATTGAGAGGATAAGGCAGGTGGAGGTATATGTTGTTCCTTCATAAAATTTCAACCCTATCAGATCAGAATGAATTTGCAACATGGGGATATGGAAAGAGACATCTTTTCTGCTAGCGTAGTAGCAAAGAGTGTTTCTTTTATTTTATAATTTACAATTCAAATACATATTTAGTTGCGGAATAAGCTCAGTTTGTGCTGGATTTGAGGCCTATGAAGTTGAAGTTTATTAAAACTTTAAAATTGAAGTTGAAATTTTTTTAATCTATTTCGAAGGGAAAAAAAAAAAAAAAATGAATGCTACTAACAAGAAAGAGCAGATCTACTAGACGAGAGGGACCATTTCATAATTCATATCCTCTGCCACACATCACTGTGCAGAATGAAATCTGATGGACCAAATTGTTGATTTTGTTGAGATTCGCACCTACAATTACATGGCTCCCGACTTGGAGGCGGTCCAATGGTGAACATATCAGATCCAAATCTGCTGAAATCCCAATACATGAACAGTATTCCTGGAATTTCTGAAATTCAGAATCCAACCGTTGATGTTTCGAGATACGTGCACAAAAACTAGCTGTTTCGAAATGCGTGCATAGAAAAAGTTGAGCAGCTGGATTCGAAATTTCAAGAATTTCAGAAACACTGTTCATGTATTTTAGATTTTAGCTGATTTGAATCCGAACATATCAAATTCGTTCCAATATCCAATCGTAGTTGTTCAATCTATATCAGGATCTGTGCGCAGAGGTGTAGATAGTAACAGGGAATGGAGCTCAATTAACCTCATACAATTTTCTATATAATTTAGAGTAAAATACTATGATCACTGTAAAATTGTAAAATTGTATATGATTGATCATCATTCATGTATGACCTCTATAGTTAAAAGTCTAGCTATGTCCCTTTCTGTGCACAATTGATCTAGGGGAACTTTAAAGTTGATAGTGCGTATCTTGATGTGGATTTGGATAACTCTGACATAACATCGAACCAAATTTGATACGTTGTTCATCTGACTGCCCCGAGTTCCATGGTTTCATAACCCTTAAATCTACAATCAATTAAATGAAATTCTCTAGATATATTTTTAGTGGTGTATTACTAACTCCAACATTTTGCTGAATACCCTCTTTACTCATTGTTGTTGTGATAATTATTTCATGATAAATGATATTGTCAGCAATTATTTTAAATTAACAATTAAATTAATCTAGGTATCATTTTCCAACACCTAAGCATCAAAAGATACACAACTTTTGTTAAAGAAGTTTTGTAATGACATAAGTAACTTATTAGTAATGCATTAACATCGTCTATTTATTATAGAGGGATGCTTCTATGGATGTAAGGACCTATTTGTAAAATGAGCATATTTTCATTTTCAAAGTTCAAACAGTCGATCCGACCGTTCAACATTATCTCCATATTAGAATGTACTTGGAGGTCAAATTTTACATTTTTCTGAATTTTTTTACTATTTATTAAGTACTTTACAAAACTAGTCAAATTCAGACCATTGACTTTTGTACCCATCTTAATAAATAGTAAAAAAATTCAGAAAAATGTAAAATTTGACCTCCAAGTACATTGTAATATGGAGAAAATGTTGAACGGTCGGATCAACTGTTTGAACTTTGAAAATGAAAATATGCTCATTTTACAAATAGGTCCTTACATCCATAGAAGAATTTGCCTTTATTATAATATCAAGCCCAGCTAATACTGGGCCCAATATAAAATACATAATTAAATTGATTTGGGCTTAAGAGAAAAGTATATTACAATATTTTTAACAAATGACAACTAAGATTGCTTTATTTATTTATTTATTTTAAAGGAGCCTGTAAATGACATTTAATTTGTAAAACATGAGACACACAATTAAATAAGTACTGATGTGATCAAACACCTCAATCTGTAAATAAAAAGTGGTACCAAACTTGTTCTTTGTTCTTAAGTTTTTCTTGATGTTAACATAAATATGACTTGAGGAAATTCAAGCCTACCAAACTTAAAATGAGGGAAAAGAGAGAAAATAAAAGTTAACAAACAACACTTGATTGCAAGTTAAATGCCAACTGACTCAAACTAAACTTGAGCACACACATTTGGCTAAGACATGTTATTTGTAAAGAAGATCACATATTTGAAATCTGGTTCATGAAATAGATGGAGAGTTAAGAACTCTCATCTCAAATAAAAAAAAAATGAAAACTAATCCGCATTTTTTTTTTAGCCAAAAAAAAAATTCATGTTCTAGTAACATGAGAATTCTATATATTCATAGTAAGAAGTTGGTAATTCTTAAATAATTTGAAAATAATTTGTTGTTTTGCAAAGTAAATAACATGCTACAATATTGATATTTTATATAAATAAAAAATATTAACATTTGTGAATAATATTGAATAAATATTTTTGTTGTTTTTATGATACATCAAATTCAAGAATAATTTTGAGAGGTGTTAAAAAAAACAATTTAGATATAATACAAATATTAATTGAGAATCTTTTATTGCCCGTGTTTGTTAGAATTTTAATAGAGAATTATTGATAATATTTTGTTTGTATTTCCAACTCTCTTAGTTTGTTAGAATATTGATATACATATTTTGAAATTAGCTGCCTGTTTGAAGGTTTTGAAGTAGTCTATTTTTTCATTATGATGTGAACAACCAATAACAAGTGGTGTTATTTTTTCTTAACCAAATCCAAACATTAGGCAAAAGAATAGAGCCGAAGTGCATTAAACTTCACATTTGTTATAATTTAATGGAGAATCATTGAATCAGCTGTGCAAAACCAAATTTAACAATATTTATTCAAAACAAGTAACAATAACACCAAGGAATTAGAATCAGGTTGTTTGCATAACCTTCTAATTGAATTGAGAATATGCTATTCTTTGGGTTAGGCTATTCGGAATAGCCTATTCGGTGTTTGGTTGGGTTAGAATAGCTAGAATAGTGAATTCAAACTTTTGTCTTATTAGAATAAGTTATTCCTAAGAGTTTTGAAATTTGACTATTCTAATAGAAAATAAATCTGCTGTGGTTCTCGGAGAATCACAGGACCCTGCGATCCGATCTCAAATGTTGATCTTTTTTGAGATGCGTGCATAAAAATTTACTTTTCTGAGAACGTTTTCGAGATCCACGCATGGAAAAGTTTAACCGTTGATCTCGGAATTTCAAGATCCTGCGATTCCTCTCGGAATCACTGCAGATTCGGACTCATTCTAATAAGACAAACAATAACTATTCTTGATTTGACTATTTTAGCTATTCTTGTTTTACAACCAAACATAACCTAGTTGTTTTTTTTTTTTCTAGATTCTAAACCCACGTCATGAGTTCTTATCTTTTGAAAAAAAAAAAAAAAGATGCATCTGGGAATTAATTAAAGAAAGCGAGGTTTAATTTTGTGCCATGTCACTATCAATTTATTTGATTATTCTTTGTTATAATTGTCTGTATCATGTCAAAATCATGACCTAACAGACTCCATTTGAGGTAGAGAAAGTATTGGAGGTTCCTTTCTTGTGACCTTTGTTATTTGTGGCTTTAGTGTGACAATTGCAAGAAGACAAATATTGGAAAACAAAATAAATAAAGTGTGATGGTGTATGTTGTTTGCTCATGAACAATCAAACCAAAAATTAATAAATAAATTTACTAATCTAGACCATACCTATCCTTGAATATTTTAAATTTATTATTCGTATATTGTTGGGTTCTTGACAAATGATGCAAAGGATGAAAATTATTAATTGGCCCGGATTTTAATCGATCTATCGTCGAATATACAAGTAGGGGTGTTCAACCGGTCGGTTCCGGTCAAACCGAACTTTTTTTGCCGAACCGCTGTTTGAACCGAATTTTGAAAACCCAACCAAACCAAAAAATTAAAATCCCAACCGATCTAAAACCGAACTAATTAAACCGATTTAAACTTCGATTTATTCAGTTGAACCGAATACAAACATTTCAAGTTACAAATAAACATTTCAAAACTGGTTGGTTCGGTTCAAACCGATTTGGATAACATTTTTGATAACCACACAAGCCAGTTTTTGATAAACCGATTTACCGATCCATTTTTTATTAAACCGGTTGGTTCGGTTCAAACCAATTTGGAGATTCCAAAACCGAACCGAACCATTTAAACTGAACAACCGATCCAATTAAACCGAAATTTACCGGTTCCATTTAAAATTGAATAAACTGATCCATTTGAACACCCCTATATACAAGGAGTACATGATACTAATGCACATTAGTTTATATTTCTGTCATTTATGTTCTACCTCCTTGCATCCAAGTAGATTTCTTATTTACTTAAGTTAAGACCAGCTAAATTGGTTTAACATAACGAGCATTAGATTTGCAAAGAAATAATGGATTTCCGAATAAAGAAATATTTTTAAAAACCAAACTTTCATATTATTTTTACATTTAAGTTGGCATGTGTAATGTGAGGATATATAATCTCAAGATTTATCTAACTTGAACATGCATGGTTGTTGACGTATTTCGAACCATATTTGTTGTATCATTATTGTAAGACTTTTATATTGTGAAATTAATGTGGCATTTATGGATATTATTGATAATGTATGTGATGTGCACACGTCTTACGTGTAAATACGTGGCGGGTTGTCTCGGGGTGTGACAAGACCTCCAATCCATGATTTAAAAAAAATATATATATATATATATTCTTTTGAGTTTTAGGTTAAAATTAGTCAGGTTCTATGTTGCATGGATACGGATACGGCGATACGTCAATTGTAAAAAATTCCGGATACGATACGGGTACTATATATTATTTATTTTAATTATTTTATTAATTTAACACTTCTATTATATAATTAAATATCAAAATCAACTTAAGTATGTGTTAAATATAAACGTTTGTAGTTTGAAACAACAAAAGTGCTATAGTGCAGTGGAAAAGTAATATGGTTCTTAGCCAGTAGAGCCAAGTTTGATTCCCCTTTGGGGCCAAAAAAAAAGTTTTGCCCTGCGCGGTGCACAGGACTGGGTCCATGCGTGGCTGCACCATAGTGTTTCGGTCGTTTCAGTCCGTATCGGAGCCGTTTCAATCCGTATCGGAGTCGTATCAGGCCGTTTCAATCCGTATCGGAACTGTAAGAGATACGCCACATCATCCGATACGCCAGCTGGCGTATCCAGTACGTATCTGGTCCGTATCCGTATCCGATACGCATCCGATACGGATACGGGTCCTAGTTTGAAGTATCCGAGTAACATAGGTCAGGTTGGTCTTGGTCCGTTGGTGCTGCCAAAAGTAGGAGCTCATATCTTGTCAGGTATTTAATTCAGATGTACAAAATAAATTTGACCATGATCCAACTATTTAAATGTTATCCACTCAAGTTAGATAGCTGAAGAGATGTGGTGTCCAAGAGTAGATGTTATGTCGATTCATTGGTGTTAAGTTGGATCAATTGATCAATAATACGGTTTGTTATACAATAATTTGAGCCCAGTGTTTTAAAGAAATAATGTAATTGTTATTCACATGCATGGTGTTCTTTTGGATTGTAGATATTGCAAATTTACCTGGTCTATCCAAAAAGTAAGAAAATTATATTAAAATAGAGTAAAGGAGATTCTAGTAGAGCAGGGTTCAAATGCACCCAAATTTCTATGCTCCCAATGCACTCAATCCTTATCTTCTGTATTTTCAAAGTCCGAACAGTTGATCCAAACCGATCAACATGACCTTCATAATAAAATATGCTTGGAGACCAAATTTTATATTTTTTAGAATTTTTTTACTATTTTTTAAGATAGATACAAAATCACTTTATCGGATGGTCCAGAATCTCCTTAAAACAATGATTTTGTACCTATCTAAAAAAATTCTAAAAAATATAAAATTTGGTCTCCAAGCATAATTTATTATAAAGATCATGTTGAGCAGTTTGGATCGATTGTTCAGACTTTAAAAATAGAGATAAAAAATTGAATGCATTGGGAGCATAGAAATTTGGGTGCATTTGAACCCTCCTCATTCTAGTAATATTTTGAAATTCAACAAGCTGTACTAGTAGATTAAAAAAAAGGGTGAGAAGAATTTTATTTAAGAAAAACGAAGAAATATAATATTTGCTCGGACTTTATCTCCATCAAATCAATAAAGAAGGAAAATAAATTTAAAAAAAAGCTGTTACAAAATATTATACTTTAGTTGGACTTCTTCTGAAGTACACCAATTTGGTTCATTTATCACCTCACTGAGAGCATACAACAAGCTTTAACTTAGTAGCCTTTTCATATATCAATTTGGACTTTCTCATAACTAAGATCACACGATCATACCATTTTGCTCCATTTTAAAGAGGAGATTTAAACGAAATAGTTTTAATGCAAGCTTAAAAAGTCCATTTTTCATAGTAAATAGCTTTTATGCATCAAGAAAATATATGACTAAAAGCATCTGCATCCCTCAAACTATTAGAGTTTTTAATCTGATGTGGCAGTTGCTAAACCAGTTTCAGAGATGTAGATGGATTTCTTATTTAGCAACTTTGCTCAATAATTTCTTATTAAGAAATCGTTTATAAACTCTGACGTGGCAAAACGATTGGCCTGTATTCACTAAAATTAGTTTAATTTACTACTGATGTGGCTTATCACTTTTAATTTACTGATGATATGACTTATTAGAAACTCTAAAATTTAGTTTCAAGAATGTAAACATTTATAAACTCTAGAGTCTATAACTTCTTAAAAACAGTTAACAGTTATTTAAAAACTCTAAGAGTTTCAGAAATGATGCTCTAAGAACTAAATTTTGATCTAGGGCAAAGACACATGGTCTCCATGTAGAAGGTCATGGGTTCGAAACCCGAATGGAGAAAATATTTTGTTGTAATAACAAGGGTATAGAATTTGAAGGCTTGACCTTCATCTTTCATTCAAAAAAAAAAAAATGCATGAATAATAGTGAAGTTTCCTCAGACGCTGTAAAATTATTACCTTGCAAAGGATAGGAAAAGAGTGTGCCAAAAATTTGGTGGCAAGCAGCTGAGAAACAGGTAAAATTCTCCAATAATAAATAATTCATGATCAGATCGGTGTTTACTCATAGATTACATCTAAAAAAAACAATTGACTAAATCAGGGTCCTTACAGGAGCAGAGGTTTGTTAAAGAGCAAGCAGGTGATCAAATATGCATTAAAGCTGTCCACGTTGCACAGACATTGATTGCTTTCATTTAATAGCCGTTATACCTAATCCTTTCTGAAAAAAACACTCTTTCTTTATTGTGGGGTTAGTGCGCAAATGGTACCACCATATACCTTAATTAATCAAATATCATAATCGTACTAATTGTAGTAGCTATAATTAAACAGCCAGACACCAAACCATGTTTGATTCCCTGTGTCTTCTGTCTAATAATAGTACTAACAAAAACTCAAGAAGCAAAATATCTGCACAGGCTCTCACAAATTTAACCAAGCAACTAGGTAATTTACATGTTCTACTTGTCAACGTTGTCACAAAAACAACTCAACAAGTTTTTCTTATTGGTTTGGCATGACTAGGCTAGATACTGGATAGACGTTGATTTCTGGTCAAAGCATGAAGCAAAAGAAGAGAAAAAAATTAACAAATGAACTCCCTCAAGCCAGCAGTGGTTTTGCAAGGAACATTGATAATGATAGAGATTGAATATATACAAAGATTTTATAACTCCATAAATTCATATATTACCTCATAGAAGCAGCAAAACTAACAAATGTTCTCTGTACATTACTACCAAAACAAGGATTTGTAATGCATAACATACGAAACAGACCTCAATTTAGCACAAGCTTTCCCGCAACGACAACACAAACACCCGCATCAGCGAGTGTACTTGCATGCAACACTAGTTATATGTAGTCTCGAAATCTCATTTCTTGTAACTGGCACACAAGTCAACTTACAGGCAATTTCAGCTGCACACAGTTCAAAACCCATTCATCTCCAACAGGTAAGTCCGTCGCTTCAGTAATGCCTTCACTGCATCTTTATAGGTACCCTCAAAAGCATCAGAAACAAAAGCCTCGGTATCTTTCTTCCCACTTCCATTATTTCCATCTCCGGCCGGCCTAATCACAACAAGAGTTGCACCATGAATCCCAACACCTCCCGGCAACTCTAAATACGGTGCGTACCTCAATTTCATATTAGATGCTGGCACCTGGGTTCTACTCGAAGAAGCCGAGGGAGCCAATGGCTTTTCTCTGAATTCCTTCAGTTGCTCTTTTTTCATGATCAAAGTCCCTTGACCGTCGGCATCAGTTAAAACTAAACTCTTCAAAGTCGGGTGCTCCTTAATTATTTGCCTCAATAAATAATGCCGCGTCGATGCCGCAATCAGAGAACTAATCGTCCATACGACACGCAATTTCAAGCCGCCATTTGTGTAGAATGATTCAGGAATGCTGCCGTTGTTTTCTTCAGGGGATAACGAAGAGGTAATCATGGCACTGTCGGTTGCTGGCTTGGAGTCCATCCGGGTCCCACCCAATATGACACAATTTTGCAAAGTGCTTCCAAACTCCGCTTTCCATTTTAGAATTACCCCCTCCTCAGTGCCCACATCGCCAGCCGGTAATTCAATGCGTAAATTCTCGACATTGGTGAAATTCTTCAGCACTTGTACAGGGGAGTGGTGAGAGAGTTGCGGCAACAGGGGGCGGTGGGGGCCGCCGACCCCGCCGTGAAGGTGGTTTAAGGGTTTGAGAATGGTAAACAGCATGAGTTTTAGGAGGTGAGAGAAGAGGTTTCTTGGCTTTGTTGAGGTCAGGGTTAGGGTTTCATCTGAATCACCAGTGCAACCCGGCCCATCAGAGCTGACAACCCGGTCAATCCGCACAAATAAATCAGTGACTTGTGGCACGAGGGAGTTGAAGCGGCGGGACACAGCCAGGCACCGGCCTAGGGACCGCACGTCAGCAAGCTTGTTTAGTATGACAAGGATTAACGGGTCAGGTAGCAGGTCAAACTGGTCCTCTTGTTCATCTTCAGAGAAGAAAATTGCTGGATCCGCATGAATGCGGCATTTGGATTGAGTCATTTTCTTCTCTGTTTGTTGCCTTTTCAGGTTTTGGGCTATGATTATATTTCTCTTGACAATAGCTTAATTTCTTTACCTGAAAGAACGAAAACAGTGGATGAAGTGAATTACGTAGATGTAAAGAAGAGATATTAATAGCTCTTGATACGGAGAAGGAGATTTAACAATTAATGCTAGCTCATGGCCCTGGCCATGAAAATTAATGGAGGTAGGTAGTCGGTTAGAAATAAATCAAGGTAAAACAGAAAAAAAAAAAAAATATATAATGCCTGTTTTAGGAGTTTGAAAACAAAATATGAAGGCGAAATATACATAGACCAAAATATAAATGTAAATAATGAAAAAAAAAAAAATATATATATATATATATACAGCCAAATTTGACAGAAAAAACAAGATGACTGAAAAAGGCAACAAGTAAGAAAACTGAAAGTAGCAATTGTTGCGTTCAATTGTTTGTGAAATATCTTCTTTAAAATTAGAACCCTGTACCACAGCAACAGATAGTTTCATTGTTGCGTTGCTGCCATGGTTTGGAAAATCTATCTATCGGCAGCACACGACTCGAGCCGATTATCGAGCTATTTTCCAAACCGATTGGCCGCGTTATGGATTTAAGAGAAAACAAAAAAAAAAAAAAAAAATCCTTGGAAGAGGCTCACCGTCCGAGTTACGCCGATTCTTCCTTCTAGTTTCTTTCTGAGTACACCAATTCGTCGGATTTGATTCTTTCAAAGGTTGATACGATTGATGGTCGGGAGAGAAGAAGAGAGATTTGGGGCAGCGAGAAGTAGGTCGCGATAATAAAGAGGAAGAAGATAGGTTTGGGTGGGGATGATGGTTAATAAATAGACTGCTGAGTGCTGTGCTGAGGAGAAAAAACAATATTAATTTTCTGAGAGTGTCCATTTAGATTTTTATAAGGCCCGGTGTTATTTTTCTTTGGACATTTTTATAATATCCAAAGTTTAATACAAATTATTGTTTATGTCCAGAATTCGAGTCTATTTTGAAAAATATCCAAGCCGGCTAAAAAATGGCGGGCTTACTGGTTTTTTTTTTTTTTAGGACACTATAAATAGCAAAATAATGAAATCTAACGCTGAAAATTTGAATTTTTTATTTAAATTATTTGTTATATTACTTCTTTTGATTTATAATTAGCATATTTATACTAAAATACGCTATATTACTTGAAATTATGTTGAATTACATTATATTACAATAAATTCTGTTGAATTACACTAAATTACAATAACTTCGCTAATTACGCTAAACTACGCAAAATTACGCTAAAGTAGACCGATTCTGTGTCATCTTTCATGAATCATAAAAAATAGTAAAAAAATTCCAAAAATAGTAAAAATTGGTATTCTACAAGTTAATTATGTAACTAATTTACTGAGCTACTTAGATTGAATAATATAAATGAAAATCTTAATCGGAAACTTCAACTCAAGTTTTGAGGCTCTTCCCTTTGTTTTTTGGCGATTCTGAATTTCAGAAAACAACGTGTCTATCACTAATGCGTGCACATTTTCGCAAGCTTTCCGAAAAAGTGGTAATTTGCTGAAATCGGACACTCGAGCTCCGTTTTATGACCGTTTGAAATTTCGCCGTCGTATTTTGTCTTTTCAGTGAAGATATCGTCCCTATTCATATGTAATTTAGCGTAATTTACCGTATTTTAGCGTATTTTAGCGTAATGTAATGTAATTTAGTGTAATTTAACTTAATATAGTGTAATTCAACATAATTTCAAGTAATGTAGCGTATTTTAGTATAAATATGTTAATTATATATCAAAAGAAGTAATCTATCAAATAATTTAAACAAAAAAATTCAAATTTTCAGTGTTAAATTTCATTATTTTGCTCTTCATAGTGTCCTTAAAAAAAACAAAAAACGAGTAAGCCGGTCAGATAATGGCCGGCTTACTCCTACCCCTAAGCCGGCCATTTTTTGGCCTGCTTGGGTATTTTTCGAAATAGGCTCGGATTCTGGACATAAATAATAATTTTTATTAAACTTTGGATATTAATAAAAATGTCGGCCTGAATTGGGCTATTATTTTTTTAACAAATTATTTTATTTCTTCTTTTATTAAATATCGAATATTACATTATTTAGTGATAAAACTTACACAAATAAATTACTTCATAGTGAACAACAAATATAGGAGAATTTTGTCTATTTATCAACTTTTGATACTTGTGTAATTTTCTATGTTGTCTATGCTTACCCACATTAGACCAGGGCCCTCCTAGATTTTTTATTTTTATGGATATTTATTGGTTCCGACCGACTTTGCCCCTCTTGAAAAAAAATTTGCCTCTTTCTGGAATTCTGATTTGTAATTCGGATTGAATTTAATATTAAAATTAAAACAAATTTCTAAAATTATGATCGGTAATTAGAATTATAAGTTAGAGCATAAGAAATTATAAGTCAGAGCATTGAAAATTATAAGTTTAAGTATTGTTTTTTATACAGTACATGATTAGTTAATGAGTTTGAACCCGATTAACTATTTAAGTCCAATTCGCTATATTTTTGTCACTGACGAAAATCCTAGATTCGTCCTTGAGCGCAAACTGCGCAACTAGTAATAGCATGGCCCTTCCTGTAGAATAACGTATGATCAAATCTCACTTGTGAGATGGAATCCTAGGTGTGTGCGTTGCGGTGTGTGTGAAGCCTAGAGAGCCTTAATAATTAAAAAAAGATGTGATGTATATATTCAATGTTTCGTTTTTATTTGTCTTTAAAATTGCCACTTAATTCAGTAAAGTTTTTTCTTTTACATTTTTATGCTGGCATTTCATTAGAATATTGTTCGATGTACATATGCATGTGTTGTGTTATAATAACAGGTTTCTTAAATCTTATATTACAGTTTTGTTGGTTGGTTATACTCAATAATTTTTTCTCTCGTTGTTTCAAAGTAGATTAATTATTATACAATTTTTTTTACTATTATGTGTTTGTGATTACTATTATATTTTACGGTATTTTTAAAATTAGTACCAAATTATTGTAATTTATTACCTCTCGAGGTTAGAGATACTTCGTTTGTTTTCATGCTAGAACAAAACTAAATTGAATTCTTTCTGGAAATTAATGTCAATAACGGTCAAGTAATTGTCCGAAGTGCAAATATGAATTATAGAGTCCAGTAAATTAATGTCAATAACGTTTGAATTTTAGTCTTATAATGAGTAATTTTTTCTAATTTCAAATTCCGAACTGTCAATTTGAAGCGTTCAAGATAATCTTCATATTAAAATGTGCTTGGATATCAAATTTTATATTCTTTGAATTTTTTAACTAGTTTTTTAGATATGTACAAAATCACTATTTTTAACTGATTTTGTATTTCAAATAGTGATTTTCTACCTATCTAAAAAATAATAAAAAAATTCAAAATAAATAAAATTTAGTCTTCAAGCACATTTTAATATGGTGAACATGTTAAGTACATTAAATCGATTGACTCGTTATAATTTAGACAGAAATTCTAACATTACGACATACATATATAAATTTCTATTTGGTGGAGTAAAATTTGCACGCGACACAACTCTGACGATGAACAAGTTTAAAACAAATATATTTGATGGAGGAGTGGGTTAGTGAGAATAGTAGCTAATATAACTTCTTGTTGGATTAGTTATGATTTAAACTGATTAGTCATTGACATACCCTGCCCGTTCGACAAGCACATACCGTTATTTACAACACTGAGTAGAATAGTGAGCTAACTCATAAACAATAAACAAAAAATAGTTAGTAGCTCTTGATCCAAACAAACATTAGCTCAAAAAAATAATATTATTCTTGAGTTAAAATTATTTTTATCCCAACCAAATACACCTCGGCAAACAAAAATTGTTTTTCAAATATTTTAATATCTCTTGTTATAGGAAAATTAACCTACAACGCTTGGCAGTTCGCACGGCAAGTCGGCAACGCTTGAAAAGGCGTACATATATGTCTATTGGTCACTGCTAGTGCTCAACTGGGACCAACTAATGATCCGCAATTTGGGTAACTTAAACCAAAAAATTGTTTTTTTGTGGGGTTTGGATCTTCTCCAGTTCAGTTAGTGAAATTGAAGCATTTTTTATGGAGGTAATTTATTACAGGTAATTCAGCAAAGTTGGATTGTAAACACTCAGTACAGACATGCTTGGGAATTGCGATTTCTATTTTTTTTTTCTTTTATTATATATTATTTTAATTTTATTTAGCCTGATGCCACGATAAATTCAATCAGAATCGATCGACATTTTTATTAATATCCAAAGTTAATTACAAATTAATAAATATATCCACATTAGCTGGGTAATTTTAAAAATGTTCAAACCGGTCATTTAATAGTCAGTCCACTTTTTTTCTCAACCGGTATTTAAATGGTCGGTTCTTATATTTTTGTTTTGTTGTTTCAACACTATAAATATCCATCTTTCTCTCTCCTCCCTCTTACAACTCACTCAACTCACAGAAGAGAAAGAGAGAAAGAGAAGGCGATTTCTTAGGCGATTTTCAGGTAATTTTTTTATTTTTTTATTTAATTTAAATTTATTATTTGTTTATAGTTTTTTTAATTATTTTTCAGTAATCTATACATTTAAATTAGTAACCTGATAATTGTTTACCATTTACTAAAATGTAGTTTGTTTGTTATGATCATGATTTCATTACACTGTAGTGGGAAGTTTCTTGCTAATACATATGAGGTTTATTACTCCAAAGAGCCAGTTAATTCATCAATGGTTCCCGATGATATCTCATTTTGGGACTTGAAAACCATGATTTACGAATGCACTGGTTATAACCCAGAGAAGTGAAACTTAGAATTAAGAACCTGAGTGAACTATGGAACACCGCCGACCTATACCAAAATGAAAGTACTAAGTGATGTTGCATGGAAAGCTATATACAGTCGGTTAAAAGGCCACTGGAAATTATTTTTATCCCAACAACACTTTTCAGTTCGCACGGTAGGATGAAGGCCACCGAAAATTATTTTTATCCCAACAATCGCAATTCTCAACTGGGACCAACTAATTATCCGCAATTTGGGTAACTAAACCAAAAATTTG
Organism: Carex parvula; assembly: GCA_025461045.1. NCBI lineage: Eukaryota > Viridiplantae > Streptophyta > Magnoliopsida > Poales > Cyperaceae > Carex > Carex parvula. The sequence continues at coordinate 165,902 of JAJGRW010001942.1, forward strand.
TTTTTTTGTGGGGTTTGGACCTTCTCCAGTCCAGTTAGTAAAATTGAAGCATTTTTTATGGAGGTAATTTATTACAGGTAATTCAGCAAAGTCGGATTGTAAACACTCAGTACAGACATGCTTGGGAATTGCGATTTCTATTTTTTTTTCTTTTATTATATATTATTTTAATTTTATTTAGCCTGATGCCACGATAAATTCAGTCAGAATCGATCGACATTTTTATTAATATCCATAGTTAATTACAAATTAATAAATATATCTACATTAGTTGGGTAATTTTAAAAATGTTCAAACCGGTCATTTAATGGTCAGTCCACTTTTTTTCTCAACCGTCATTTAAATGGCCGGTTCTTATATTTTTTTTTGCTGTTTCAACCCTATAAATATCCATCTTTCTCTCTCCTCCCTCTCACAACTCACTCAACTCACAGAAGAAAGAGAAGAAGGGAAAGAGATAAAGGTTGGCGATTTTGAGGTGATTTTCAGATAATTTTTTTAATTTTAATTTTATTTAATTTTATTTTTTTTATAATTTTTTATTTTATTTCAATTATTTTTCAGTAACCTATACATTTAAATTACTAACCTGTCAATTATTTACCATTTACCAAAATGTAGTTTGTTTGTCATGGTCATGATTTCATTACACCGTGGTTGGAAGTTTCTTACTAATACATATGGGGCTTATTACTCGAAAGAGCCAGTTAATTCATCCATGGTTCCCGATGATATCTCACTTTCGACTTGAAAATCATGATTTACTAATGCACTGATTATAACCCAGAAAAGTGGAACTTAGAATTGGCAACCCGAGTGAATCATGAAACACCGCCGACCTATACCATAGTGAACGTACTAAGTGATGTTGCATGGAGAGCCATGTACAGTCGGTTAAAGGCCACTGGAAATTTTGTAATAGAAATCTACGCCAAAAGAGATCCGATAGAGTCAGGGGGTTGGAAGTTCTGGCCAAAATTCAGTTGCGCCAAATTATACAACACAACTAGAACCATACACTCCCATAGTTCCTTTATTCATATCTGACCCAGAAACATACAGTCACTTCACTCCACCATCACCCCAACCACTACCCCATACAAGATCCCCACCTAGACCCGTGCATGTGGGGCATTTACCATTACCGCCACCATCACCTCACCCCAGATCGGTACTATTAGACGATGAAATTGGGTTGGATTTTAAAAATATTAACGAAATTCCAGAAGAAGATTTGCAAACTCGGGATGAATTTCAGGGAGCAAACTGGGACTCTAATCACCTGGAAGGTTGTGATGAAGATGGTCCAGTTGAATATGGTCCAGTGCCCATTTGAACCGGATATCGGAATATGTCGCTTAGTGGCCGGACTGATACGTACCCGTTCGCAGACTTCAATGATATATCTTCATTTCAAGAAGCAAATGTTGCTTACTATGGGAGACATATTGATACAAAGGTGAGTTGGCGCCAGAACAATTTTTTCAAAGCAAAGAAGAGTTGATTAAGAAGATTAGAGAGCACCATATTCGTAAGAATCAGGAGATTAGAATGAAGAAAATTGACACATATCGAATTCAGGTGGTGTGCAAGACTCCGGGTTGTGATTACGAACTTAGAGGTAAAGCAACGGGTTTTTGGAGATGCATGGGTTATAACGAGGCAAGACAATACTCACACATTTAGGTATGAGTATACAAGGACTGACCATGAATATCTCACGGCATCAATCATTACCGATGTCATTGAAACCAGCATTAAGGATGACCCCTGTATGAGCACCCAAGGGGTGGCAAACTGTGTGAGAGTTTTGTATGACAATGTAACCCCAAAATACAACTGACTGTGGAGGGGTCGTGAGCTTGCAATAGCCCGATAATTTGGAATTGGGAGAATTCATACAACTTGCTGAAACCACTGCTTATGGGAATTTGCGATAAGAATCCCGGCTCTAAGTATCAATTTCTGACTTGTCCGATACGAGATAAATACGGAGAAATTATGAAAGATGTTGTTCAATTTAGGGCCGTAGCCTGGACTTTTGGTCCATGTGTTGCAGCGTTCCAGTACTTGAGACCAGTGATCAGCATAGATGCATGCTTCTTTTCTAGGCAGTATAAGGGGAGGCTGTTGATAGCTTACGGCTATAATGCCGAGAACCAATTGCTGCCTATTGCATTTGCAATTGTGCAGAAGGAGGATAGTGAGAATTGGGGTTTTTTTCTTACAGTAGTTGAGGAATGAAGTGTTTGGATATGATAAATTCGTCTGTGTTATATCGGACCAACACAAAGGGATCAAATGTGCACTGACAGCAGAATACGGATGGTCTTCAGACCTTTTTGTGCACAGGTTTTGTATGCAGCATGTTGCTGACAACCTGGTACAAAATTGTGAAAAGGACAAGTGGTTCGGATGGAGGTTCAGACAAGAAGCCAAGAAGAAGAAGTTAAGAAGGTTGAAAGAGATGTTCGAAGAGTTTGATGTGGTATGTCTAATTTAAAATAATTCGTTTAATTATTTTATAAGACTATTCTGAAAATGAAGTAACATCTTTTTGTTTTTGTGCAGCTAAATCCAAAGTGTAATGCATTTTTAAAGAAGGTTGGCAAAATACGTCCTAATGATGTGATGGAGCGTCCAATTATGAGAAGATTTTTCAAAAAAAAGATACCGATTTGGTATCATGATAACAAACAGCTCCGAGTCGCTCAACAATGTCTTTCGGATTAGCCGTATAATGCATGTGGCTGCCATAGTGGAGGATATGTTCTACAAGTGCAATAAATGGTTTGTTGAGTGGCGGAAGCGAGCAATGGACTTAAGAGACGCAAATTAGATATTTTCTGACCGGGTTTTGCAAAAGATCAGAAAACGGTGGACCAAAGCTGTAGAAATGCATTTGGTCCCTTATACGCACACGAAGGTCAGTACCAAGTTTCATCCTCAAATGAGTACGTTACAGTCACCCACGGTGGCAATAGAAGTATGGACATTATTCACAAGGAGTTCCAGTATATTGTGACATGCGGGCCCGGTAACAAAATGGAATGTACATGCAGAGGTATCCAATTAACATCTATTCCGTGCGCTTATGTCTTAGCGGTTTGTCGTGAACGAAACTGGAGCGAGGACTAATTTGTTGTAAACTGGTATACTTTGAACTATCTTGAAAGTACTTGGAGTGGGGTGGTTATTTCTTTTGGCAATATGGGAGAATGACCTACTTGTAATGAAACTATAATTCTTCCTAGCAAGGCCTGGATTAAGGTTGGGAGGAGAAAACACACTCGTCATGTAATGACCATGGATGAAATGCAAGGTAGGCGAATGGGGCATCAGGCTCGGCGTTCCACAACCGACAGCAATCGAAGAGGTAAGTAACCTTAATAAAAAATTATATTTCTTTTCAATTTGGACCAGCTTACTAAGTAACAAATGCAATGCAGAGGCCAGAAACGCAGCAAATGCGGCAGAAAATGAGTGAGTTATCACAGAGGCATCTGGGTCACAAAGGTCACAGCGAAGCACAACTACAAGCCGTTTAGTTGCATCTTCTATTGTTTGCAGAAGCAATGGGAGAGGCAGTTGACATAAGAGGAGAGCCAGTTGGAGTGCAAGGAGAGCAATCTGAAAGCCAACTAAGGAGGTCAACTAGTAGGCGTACAGGGCATCTGGAAGCCAACCAGAGCCATTTGGTAGGCCATCTTCTGCAACTGATCGGTTTCTCGGATTTAATTTTAGGCGTAGTAGTAATAGGTGATTTAAATTATTCATTTGATGCATGTTGTGAACTTGTTTATTTAGATACTGCTTTTAGAACAATTAAATTGCATTTTATTTGTGTGGACTTTATTAAGACTAAGTTATGAGTTAGTTGAATGTGAGTTTTTATAACTTTACTATTTTTTACCATATTCAAATATAGAGAAACATCAAGTCTATATGCATGTCAATACATTAACTCAAAAATTTTACAACCCTAATAATTATACTTCTTAGAACGAGGCTTGAAAGTACATGCAACAAACTCCTCGTCCGATATTGCCGGATCTGGATCAGTCACAACAGACGAAGTGCTAGCCTTACCAGTATAAGTACACGGAACAAACTCATCATCCGATGTTGGAGGCTCTAGATCAACCTTGTTTTTTTCAAACCAAAGCTGTAGGGGTTTTCCACAACGTCATCGTCTGAAATTTCATAGCGAATAGTCCGTCTAAGAAATTCCTCCATTATACGTACTTGACAGTTATTTTTATCACGGTATACTTGACAGCTTTCTTTTTTCCCTCATTTTTCCCTCGATCACTAATTAACCCTCATATCGCTAGGTCACGATAGGACAACCTACCTCGGTTGCTATTGTTCATACTTTTGGCCCCTGGGAAATCGCCTCAAAAATCGTTTTCTCTTTCTCTTTTTCCCTTTCTCTATTTCTCTTCTGTGAGTTGAGTGAGTTGTGAGAGGGAGGAGAGAGAAAAATTAGTATTTATAGGATCTGAAACAGCAAAAAAAAAAATGAGAACCGGCCATTTAATGGCCGGTTGAAAAAATAAGTGGATTAAATGGCCGGTTTGGACATTTTTAAAATTACCAGCTAAGTATATTTATTAATTTGTAATTAACTTTGGATGTTAATAAAAACGTCGGCAGAATCGATTTCACTGTTCATTCAAAAAAGAAGAAAAGAGAAAGAATCGGATCCGCTGTCGACAAAACAACTGTATTTTGTACGAAATTTGGAAAGCAGCGTGATTGTTGGTTTCATATTTCGGTTCAAGGACTGTACTGTTTTTTTCTGGCACATTGATGTATCGTGCTTGTTAGGCAAAAGTAGCGCGGATAAGTGGTTAATTTGTACGGATTGAGGATTTAATATATCCTTTTTCCGTTACAGAGTACCGAGTTTGTCACTTTGTTGGTAGTACAATTATTGGAGACAAAACAGGATTGATTTCCATGGTTTTGAGGATTTTGCTAGAAATTATTATAAACTAAGATAGAAAAAAGAAAAAATATATCAAATTTTCGGATCATAATTAAAAACACCGAAAGATTGTTTCGGGTTCAAAAATTATTTTTTATGAAAAGACTGAAGGATTTTTTGTAATTTGCTTCTTGATTAATGACTCAAACGAACAACAAGAATATAATACCAACTACAAAAGATCATTCAATATTTTTATGAGACCACAAAAAATTTCCAATTGAATAACAAATAAAAATAATGTCTGAGCGAAAAAATTACTTTTTATGATCAGAAAAACTGAGGTACTCTTTCTTTCTCTCGCTTATTTTATAATAATTTATGTGATAAAAAAATTCTCCATGATTTCAACAAGTCAGGATAATTAGCAAAATAAATTGTTTGGTTTGAGAAGTATTTAGATTTTAACGGTTTTGTCTTTGCACTTGCCATCACACGGTTGCCAAGTATGCTAATAAAGGGTTAAATGAAATTAACGAGTTAGTTTATGTAATTAATTAAATAGAAATGCAATCAGTTGATAATTTAATATAGTTAACTAAAATAAATTTAGTTTGAGCATCCTTGGGTAAATATCCTGAGCAATATAAACAAAGAAGATTTTTGGCATAAAACGGTGAGGGAGCTACTGATCCTAACCCAGTTTTATTTTTTGTTTTTATTTTTCTCTATAAAATATATAAATTAAAAAAATAGATAAAATATATTAAAATTTAGTTATAATAGAAAGACTCTATTGCCTGATACGTATCGGATACGACACCTGAAGTATCCGATGAGTTGTGCAAGAATCGAATCCAGGTTAATTGGTTGAGCAACATACCTCCTTACCACTACACAAATTCAAATTTATTGTTAGAATAAAGTAACTATGTTATTTAATCTATACTTAGGTTCAGGGACGGACCCACACACAGCCAGTGGTGGGCAGCTCCTCCCTAGATTTTGAAATTCAGTAAAAATATACGGATCCGGTACCACTTTGTCTCTCTTTGAAACTGGAAAGTCCGTTAGACCAGTCCAAAGGCACTGTTAATGAGAAACTTTGTTGTTTTTATGGAAATTTTATAGAAATTTATAGATCCAGACCAACTTTGTTGTTTTTTAATATGTAAAATAATATTATTTTGTTATTTTTATTATGTAAGACTATACGATTTTTATTGTTTCTTATTATGTTGATTGTTTTTTATCTAGTTTCCGATTAGTTAATGGGTTTGAATCCGATAAGCGGTTTTGAATTAAAAATATTATGAAAATAATAAAAGTTAATATATATAGACGTGCAACACAAGAGTGCAGTGATTGAATATTTTAATGTAGGGAGATTTACAGCCGTAGTTGATTCAGATTTCGGATCAAATATTTGTTTTAACAAACCGATCTTGGGGGCGGTAACCTAAGTTTGACTCCGACAAAAGTCCAAAACAACCGCGTGGTTTCCAAAGTCTTTGATTACCGTGTTTCACAGTTGTGACTTCTGAAGATTCCCAATGGAATCCTCTTACCTCTGTCACGGCCTCACGGGTCTCAAAGTAATTTTTTAGATGCCACTAGCTGCCAAACTTTTAACAAAAGACTTTTGGCCTCTAATTACCATCTATTGTTTTTGTCATTAAATTAAAAATTAATCTTATACAAATAAAGATTTTCTAAAGAGGTCTGGTCTGGCCTAGGGTTTTGAAAAGGGTCCGGTCCGGTCCGAACCCAGACGGTCCGGGGGTTTCACGGTCCACGGGTTCAATGGGTTGGGTCACACGGGTCCGGTTTTTTGAGGTTGGCCCAACACGGGGCAGTCCGAGTTTGCTCCGGTTCGGTCCGGAACGGTTCCACGGGTTCAACACGGTTCAGTCCAACACGGGTCTAGAGAAAAAAATTGGACTCAACCTTTGCTAGACCCGTGCCTAGCAAAGAGACGGTCCAGTCCGGATTTGAAGCACGGTCCAGTACGGATCCAGTCCACGGGTTGGCCGGTCCGGTCCTAGACCGGGCAGATTTTGTCCATACACTAGGTCTGGGTAGTAAATGAACGAGGAATATAATGTTGCCAATGGATTGTTAGCAATACCAAAAAAAGAAATCACCGATGTACTTGATCGAGATCCGTACATGACCACTTGTTAAATGGATCAAATTCGTACCGCACGACGAAATACCTCAGCATCTAATTCATAAGGAATCTCGTCACCTAACCTTTTCTTTTCTCCTCTCTCCTCTCTCCTCTTTTTATTCATTTTTATTAACAAAACAGTTAACGCTATCGGTATTATACAGCGAGGCCTGTAACTGTAATTTTTAGTTTCTATCCTCGACAGCAATGTAATTTCATTCGTTCGATCTGTATTATAATTTATAAAATTTTCAAGGCTAACGATTTGAACATGTCAATCCTTTAATTTCCAATTTTCCACCATATGTGGCGGTCCATATACAACAGCGGAAAATTAATGCATATCTAAGATCAGTTTATTTGGTGGTTTTCTTTCATACCTACATGTCAGAAAAAGAAAATAACAATCTGATATTGGACCAAAAATTAATTCAATCAATAGATGACATCAGATAAAGGAATCTGTTAATGCGGACTTATTCATCAGACGACTAGAAGTGCCTACCCAATTTAGTATTTTAATTTAGAACGCAGTGTAGGTCCGATGCCCATCGGACCTAGTTTGGTTCCGATGGGCAGATCTACCGTAGGAGAACGGAGTGATTTGTGCGCACGAAACTTGAAACATACACGCACGGAGTTTAAAGTATTTCGCACGAATCTAAAAGAAAATCGATGGTGATTAAACCAGTCGAACCGAGGTAGGTCCGATGCCCATCGGACCTATTCCCAGTTCTTTAATTTATGGGAATCAGATTCCCCTTTCATCAAATCTAGATAAATAATTTAGATCCATTATTTCTGCATAGTCTAGACCAGATATTTTTTAAATAGAAAGGCATTCTGAGTAATAACTGAGATTATCCCATTGTCGGTCTATAGAACATGACGTTCGTTTACAGATCTATATTCCAATAAATTTCTAACTTGAGATCGGATCATAAAGAATCAACTGCTACGTCTATTTCTCTTATTGGATCTTAGATATTTGTACCTTATTCCTAACCGGTCAACCCTATACACCTAAGCATTATGGTGCGTACACCACCATACGGACGAGATTAGCACGCACCGAATTAAGTAGTAATACATTTTTACAGAAAATAAAGTGCAGTAAGAATTCAGATCAAACGCAAATGATAAACATAAATAAACCTCTAGATTTAACTCATAAGAATTCAAGATTACATGTCTTCATCCTATAAAGGTGTTGCTTAGCCGCTCATGGCGAATTCAACAACACAAGATACAAGAGACATGATTAAAGCAGCAAAAGAGGGAGATATAAGAGGAATACACCTAGAGAATATCTCTTTATCTCATACACGCCGTCTTCACGTCTTGAACCTCTCTTCTTCTAGTGGAGTTTATGCGTTTTCTCTATTTTCAATTATATTCTCTAAAAATGGCATTCTCTTTAGAGAACCCTAGATCTACTCTATTTATATTCTACTAGGCTCTCTACTCCTGTTCAGATAGGGAGATGAGTTGTTATTCGTCCATCATTGGTTAATGGGCTTAGTGGAGCTTAGCTTCCAAATTTAGTGCTGTAATTGTTGTATGTCAGTTATCACATGCGGTTGCCTAGGTTGCATGCGGTTGATTATTCATTCGCATGGGATTCCTACGCAGCATATTCTTCTCTGTTTGGAATGCACCTTTGTGTGGTTGGCGGCCTCTGGTTGCATGCGGATGAATGGTCAACTGCATGCTGGCATCAGTATGTCCAGAATGCTCGTATTATGCCTGTTTTAGCTCCAAAAATACTAGAAAATCTGCAGTTCTACAAAATCAAGTGAAATGACAAAAGTAATATGATTCTATCTAAATTGAACACCTGTAACTCGATAGTTGACAATATTTTAGGTTAAGTGATAGAGAAAAACAATGCTTATTTCAGCCCTATCATTCAGCTGCCTCTCCGATAAAGCATCACACAATGTCGAATCTGAAGACTTGATTGTCAACGATCCCTCAATACTTAGATGGGAGAACACGATCGCGTCACCGGTTATCGAGCAAGTACTTAGATTTAAGTTTTGCGTTCTGAAATAAATGACAATAGTTACTTTCGGTTTTTCTCAGCACATGTAAAGATACAAGTATTTATAAGGAAGAATGGAAGATCATCTTGATCTAATCTTGGTCTAAACTACAGTTAACTATTGCTAATTAAGGTTACAGGCCTAACCAAGGCGTTGGAATGTTTGTTACAGCATTCGGGTAAAGATGTTCTAATCTGGTTAAAATGTTCTAATCGGGTAAAATTGTATTTGTAATGGACACCTCCATTATTGTCTAATATGTGTTAATTGGGATTTTGGTAATTTCAGGGATCTTTTATATGAGCAATTTCGTGATAATTCAGTGATATTTGAATCCGTTAGAAACATGCAGTGGTGAGTCTCTTGTAAATAATTTTTTCTTTCTAAATTCTAACATAGGTAGAAGGATTTCAACCAAGAAGGTTTTATTGCCAAGTTGGACATCTGTTACCAACTCTCTAAGTTTTAATTTGGACCAAGAAGATATGGATTTTGATTTTATTGCAAAAAGAGCTAACAAGGAGACGGAGAAGAATGAAAAACAAAAAACAAAAAGGGTAAAATAGAAATTAATATAAAATTAAGAGTGAGTCTATGATACTATGCATAGCACGGATTAGTCTGTACTACGGAGCCATATTTTCATTTTGAAAATCTTAATGGTCGATATGAACTGCTCAACGTAATCCCCACATGAATATGTACTTGCAGACTAAATTTTATATTTTTTCAAATTTTTTTACTATATTTTAAGATAGGTAGAAAATCACTTGATCTGAAAATTCTGGATCACCCAAAATCACTGATTTTCTACCTATCTAAAAACATAGTAAAAAAATTCTAAAAAATAGAAAATTTAGCCCACAAGTATATTCAGATATGGAAATCATGTTGAACGGTTCAGATCAACCTTTAGAATTTTGAAAACGAAAATATTGATCCGTAGTACGGACCAATCCGTGCTATGCATAGTACCATAGACTCACTCTAAAATTAATGTTAACTACGATGGATTGGTTAAATATGTGAGTTTTTACAATTTTAAAATTGAATAAATATGTAATTATTGATTTTAGAGGAGGAAATACGTAATATTGAAAGTTTTGAGGAGATACATAAAATTCCCCCTAATTAAAATTGACCGAAGAACAATTTGTGAAATTGACGAAGGCAACTAATAATAATCCATTCTTCACCATTCCCTTGAGAAAATCGTCACAATTATTATTCATTAGTTTTGCTGAGTTGGTCACATAGAAATTATAGATTGTTTTTATTGACTTGTGCTCTCAATTTTATTTGTATATTTTTCTACTTGTTGCCATCAAAATGTATATATTATTGAAAGAGAAAATTATTTTTAGACTTCATGTTTTGCATCTTTTATCTGCAGTCCAATTTATATATGAATTCTAAAGTGTTTATACTTGACAAATTATTAATCTTTTTTTTTAATGATCAAAAGAAAATTCAAGTAAAAGTGTATTTTTTTTTAAGTTTTTAATCCTAATAATAACATAAGGGCTTCCGTTGACATTTATAAACATTGTTCAAGAGAATTATAAACACATATAGGATATCAATAATAAATAATATTTGCGGTTATCATTCTTCTATAAAAAAAAATGTCAAATATAATAACACTAAAAAATATATTAATAAATATGTTAAAAAATATAAAGAAAATGATATAATTATGCGAAATGTATTCTAGATTTTGACCAATGGCAAAAAATAATTATTTTCAAGACTTGTCATGACTTTTACATCCGGAATATTTGGTTCTTGCACGCTACATTAATTTCATATGCTTGATGTTTCTTTCTCAGAAAAAGTAGCTTGAAAATAAGTCAATTTTGTGATTTTAAAATTCAAACAGTTAACCTGTACCGTTCAACATGATCTTCATATTAAAATGTGTTTGGAACTAGGGGTGCACAAAAAGCTCGTAGTTCGTAATTCGATTGAGTTCGATTCGAAAAAAAGGGTTCGGAACGAATCAAATCAGCTCGGTTCTGAAACAATTCAAACCCAGTTCGGTTCGAAATTGGTTCGAATCGAACTCGAACTGAGTCTGACTCGGTTCGAAACTCTTCTTTTTAGTTCTAAACCCTGATTAAATTTCGAACCAGTTCGGTTCGAAACTGGTTCGAATCTCACCGAATCAAACTCGAACTCATCTTTTCAGTTCGAAACCCTGTTCAATTTCGATCCAGTTCGATTCAAAGTTGGTTCAAACTCGAACTCAAACATGGTTAAGTTTGATTCAGTTTGATTCGTTTGCAGCCCTACTTGGAACCCGAATTTTACATTTTTTGCAAATTGTTTACTATTTTTTTTAGAATTTTTGAAAATTGTTGTTTTTCAGTGGTCTATAATTGTCTGAAAACAATAATTTTGTACACATCTTAATAAATACTAAATTTTTTTCCAAAAAATGTAAAATTTGATCTCCAAGCACATTTTAATATGGAGATCATGTTGAACAGTTCGGATTGACTGTTTAGACTTTAAAACCAAAAAATAACTTATAAACATATGATGTCAAGATGTATCACCATAGAATATCAAATATCAATTATGTATTTTTTACGATCAAATATCAATTAAAAAATTATATTTATCCACCATCGTAGAAAATATTATAATAAAATGAACTAATGAATAGGGCCAGAGCTATATGAGACCTCGGTCTTAATTAGTTTATACATTGGTAGATTTAAATCAACAAAATAGGTTGATTTCTCCATCTTTTGCCTAATCAAGCACTTATATTTAATAATATATTTTTGGTATTGCAATTTAGAATTGACATATTAAAACATAATAACATATGATTGCTTAATTCTTAATTTATTCCTATATTACAAACGCGTTGTTGAAACAATCTGCTGATGAACATTGTTATAAATTAATTGATTCGATTTAGCCTTAATAAGTAAGCGTTTCAAAAATTTCCAACGATGATGATGTGAACATTTCCTAGTTCAAAGGCTATGTTTCTTTATCAATAACATTACTGACATCATTTTGGTCTAAGGAATAGTCTTTTTACTCTTGTTTCTTTTTTTCTTGAATGAAGGTGTTGCTCTCAACATTAAAACTAGTGTGTGCTATGTTTATCAAGAGGATTTGATGAGTACGACTCTAAAACTCTATCAGATTGACTTTAAATGACAAATTCAAACCGTTGAAACCCAACTACTTCATGAGTGATGCGTGTACATGCAAAACTTTATGACAAATTCAAACCGTTGAAACCCAACTACTTCATGACAAATCCAAACCGTTGAAACCGAACCGAACTAAGCAAACTAAAGTAATAATTCGGTTTCTAAAATCGAACTGAACAGAACCAAAGTTTTATTTCGGTTTGTTCGGTTCAAACCAAAATATATTAATTTTTTTATTTAAAGCAATTGATTTATAATAAACCGAAATATATTAAGAAATAAATCGGGGTATTAAGAAATAAACCGGGATATTAAGAAATAAACCGAAGTATTTAAAGCAATAGATTAAGAAATAAACCGGGCAGTCCGGACCAATTCATAATATATAAAAGTTCGGTCGGTTCGGTTATTTCGGTTTTGAAAATTGAACCGCAATTATAATTTGGTTTTAAAAGCAAACCGAACCGAATCATTAAACCAAACAAACCGAACCGTTTTGTCCAAACTTATTCGGTTCGGTTCAAAACTGACTAAACCGGACCCAATGAACACCCCTAATCTCGGACTGCACAAGCAAACGCGTTGTTGAAACAATCTGCTGATGAACATTATTATAAATTAATTGATTTGATTTAGCCTTAATAAGTAAGCGTTTCAAAAATTTCCAACGATGATGATGTGAACATTTCCTAGTTTAAAGGCTATGTTTCTTTATCCATAACATTACTGACATCATTTTGGTCTAAGGAATAGTCTTTTTACTCTTGTTTTTTTTTTTTTCTTGAATGAAGGTGTTGCTCTAAACAGTAAAGCTAGCGTGTGCTATGCTTACTAAGAGGATTTGATGAGTACGACTCTAAAACTCTATCGTATTAACTTTAAATGACAAATTCAAACTGTTGAAATCCAACTACTTCGCGAGTGAATGAGTGATGCATGTACATGCAAAACTTTTGAAATTTTCGAATTCATTTAGTACATAGTCAAGCGGTCCAAAAAATGATGAAAAATTATTGCATTAAAATAACTTATACAATAACTTATGCAACTTCATTTATTTGACTGCTTGACTTGGTTTTAAATGAATTCAAAATTTTAAAATTTTGCATGTACTCGCACCACTTGTGAAGTAGTTAGGTTTCAACAGTTTGGATTCGTCATTTGAAGTCAATCCGATCGACTTTTTGAGTTACGCTCACCAAACTCTCTTGGTCAGCATAGCACACACTAGCTTTACTCTTGCTCTCAATATTATAGCTTTGTGATACTCTTGCTTGGGGGCAGATCTACGTGTATTGATAAAGGTGCTAAGCCACTTTTGTGATTTTAATATTTTAATTATGTATATTAATTTTTTTTTACTTTTTATATAGCTCAGTCCTCGTAACATATCAAATATGCTCAATCCTCATAACATATCAAATATTTACTTATAGTTTAGTGGTTAGAATTTTATTTTGTGATTGTAGTGACTTGATAATTCCACACCGCATATTGTGCATTATAAATTTCAGCCTTCTAATAAAAAATTTCTAATTCTGCCTCTGTCAGTGCTGCTAGAAATTCGCTCCAACCTTGATCCACCAATATATTATCTCTATGCTTTTCAAATTCTCAATTATATTATAATAATAATTATTATTATTACATGTAAAAATGCTATATATTGTAGACTTATCGTCAGTTTTTACTATGATGTTTCGTAAGAAATGATAGGCTCAGATTATTTTAGTAACAATTCTGCAGTCTCGCTCGATGGAGACGACGTACACTAAAAAAAATTATATTACAATCTGAATAACACAATTTCAATTTAATTTAATTAAAATCATGTATTTGCTATTAGATTTTTTTGAATTTTTACCTAACATCTCCCGCCTCTAGTACTGTCGAAAATTTTAAAGTTACCACAACATAAAATCAAAATTAAATTAATACCACCCTTGCTGAGATTTTTCCAATCCTACCACCCACGCGGACCCAGTTCATGCACCAAAATGGGTTGGTGCGCGGACTGAGTTGGCGCACCAACTGTTCGGAAATTTTTACTACTCTTCGGTGTGTTTCACCCCGTTTGAGCACTAATTTTGTACCAATTGGTGTGCCAACCCAGTCCACGTACCAATTCAATTTGGTGGGCAAATTGGGTCTGCGTGGGTGGTAGGATTAGAAATAGCTTGGACCGGGTGGTAATTATTTAATTTCTATTTTTTTCTGTGGTAACTAAAAAAATTTCGGCTAGTACTGCTCTATTGTAGTACACACACCCATTAAACATGTTCTCTGTGTGTTGAATCTGTACAGTTTGGTCGCTGAGTTGTTCTATGAAGTTATGCCGTGAGCCTGTGATGGATAAATTCTGACCTGAAGGCTGAAGGCTGAAGCTGAGGTGGAGGTGTCTCTGTTTTGGTGCTTGCTGTGTGGGTCTATCACAAAGGAATAATTGATGTTGAATTCTTCTTGCTTGAGAGTTGAATTCAGGAATAGTCTTTTGACTTAATTTCTAGCATAATTCAAGTAAATATTCAGAAAACAAAGCATACACAGATTTTTCAATGGTAGCTAGCCTTTTTTTTGGCAGCAACAGGAGCTTTCAATCAGCCTCAGATATCAAACTTTGAATTTTGTGCAGAAAATTAACAAAGATTGAACCATCACAAGAGATGACCCATTTAGAACTCAGCGACCAGGTCATAATTTGGTCGATTGGGATTACCGTGTTAACGGTACAGTTATAATAATTTTATAATAGATGACTAATTTAAAAAAATATATAAACTAATGTGTGATAAGTAATTTCAATAAGATTTAATATTGGTACAAGATAAGTCTGAATTATTTGTGGCGGTATGATCGAGTCAGCAACTATTAAAAAAAATAGAATTACTTCATCACATATTCACATACAGAGAGTTAATCACTTATCTCTAAAATAGTATGGCTAAAGATTTTAACAGAATATTTTTGGCTTCATGCAGTGCACGGACAATAGAATCAAAATAAGTCTGCTTATAAGATTCGCACGCTGTATGAAGCCAAAACTGCTCTAATAAAATCTTTACCCAATTTTACACTAACAAACGTCCAGCTTCTTCTTTAACAGCATAGTCATATATTGGATGATAATTAATTCGAAAGAACAAGTCTCATAATTAGTAATCAGCATCTTATATATAATAATATTTTTTTATGGAAAATCTGTACTGAAAGTATTAGTAAAGAAATTTCCGTCAAGCGGTCAAAAAATGATAAAAAATTAACTCATTAAAATTAACTTATAAATCATCTTTTTGACCGCTTGATTTCATACTAAATTAGTTCAAAAATTTAAAAATTTGACATGTAAACGTATCACTCATGTAGTATATCGGTTTCAACGGTTTGGATGCATCGTTCGAATTCAATCCGATAGATTTTTGAGTTAAGCTCGCAAAGGAGCTTGGTGAGCTTAAGAACACCTTAGTTCTACTATAATTATACGAAGAAAGATGAATTAATCCAATGAACAACGGCTATCATAGAAATTAATTTTGCCTCCGGTTGTTTTTGTCATTTTTAATATGTAAAAGAACACTATTTTTATTGTTTTTATTATATAAGAAATTAATTTTGCCTCCAGTTGTTTTTGTCGTTTTTAATATGTAAAAGAATACTATTTTTATTATATAAAAAATTATTTTTGTTATCCTAACATAAATTCTGAATCCTCCCATGTGCATTGGCTAATATATATAGAAATAATTAATTAGACTGATATCTTTCAAGAGTTACCACTTACCAGCTCGCAAAAGAAAGAGGATATGACCAAAAGGATTTGGAATATTTGACTTGGGTTAAAGATGCATATAATTAACTCCAATTGTTAATAATACTTTTTAAACCTCAATTGTAATAAATGCCGTTTAAATGGATATCTTTTGGAAAACTAAGATCTGACCACTGCATGGAAAACGAAAAAAAATTATATATCTAAGAGCTGACACATTATGTTCCAATTTAAAAGTGCACATAATTGTTGGTGGTCTCTCTCTATATATAGGAAATTGCTAATATGCTATGCATAGCATAGAGGGCCTCCGTGCTACGGCTCAATATTTGAGTTTTCAAAATTCTAATGGTCGATCCGAACCGTTCAACATGATCTCCATATGAATATGTACTTGCAAACCAAATTTTACATTTTTTAGAATTTTTTTCTATTTTTTTAGATAGGTAGAAAATCACTTGATCTGAAAATTCTTGTATTATTCAGATCAAGTGTTTTTCTACCTATCTAAAAAGATAGTAAAAAATTCTAAAAAATGTAAAATTTGTTTTGAAAGTACATATTCATATGGATATCATGTTAAACGATTCGATCAACCGTTAGAATTTTAAAAACTCAATTATTGAGCCGTAGCATGGAGGCCCTCTATGCTATGCATAGCACCGTAGCCAACTCATATATATATATAGTATGGCTAATTTGATGCTGGTAGCATTTCGTCCAAGTGTTGCCGGGGGCATATCTGCCATACTGATGTTCAAACAACAAATCCAAACCGTTAGATGTTCAATCTATATTAAAATCTACTTGGAGACCAAATTTTACATTTTTTTGAATTTTTTTACTATTTATTAAGCCACTTTGAAAATTGCTGATCCGGGTGAACAGTAAAAATAGTGCAACCAAATTCTGAACCATGTGATCAGCAATTTTCAAAGTGGCTTAATAAATAGTAAAAAAAATCCAAAAAATGTAAAATTTGGTCTCCAAGTAGATTTTAATATAGATTGAGCATCTAACAACGGTTTGGATTTGTTGTTTGAACATCAGTATGGCAGATATGCCCCCGGCAGCACTTGGCCGAAATGCTGCCAGCAGCAAATTAGCCATACTATTTATATATATATATATATATATATGAGGTTGGCTACTCACATAAGCATATGAGGACATATGCCTATAAGTCATTTTTGCGTTTTCAATGTCCAAATGATCGATCTAAATAGCTCAACATGTTCTCCATATTAATAAGTGTTTGGAAACAAAATTTTACTTTTTTTAGAATTTTTTTACTATTTTTCTAGAATTTTTCAAAATAGTGGTTTAATATGGTAAAAAAATAATAAAAAATCCGAAAATGTTATTTTGAAAAATTCTACACAAATAGTAATAAAATTCCAAAAAATGTAAAATTTCGGTTCCAAACACATATTAATATGGAGAACATGTTGAGCACTTCTAATAGGTCCATATGCCGATGGCCCTTAAAAAGCCCAAGCCTGGCCCATATAGCATTATTTAGATTCAAGTCCACTAAAGACTGGCCCAAAATAAAACAGAATAGGATCCCCAATACAGGCTACGGCCTAAAAGACAGCCCGGGTCTCGGACCCCCTCCCGAGGCCAGCCTGAGGCCAAAAACAGCTTGGGACTCGGACCCCCTCCCGGGGCCAGCCCGAGACAAAAAATAGCCCGGGATTGGACCCCCTCCCGGGGCCAGCTCGAGGTCAAAGACAGTCCGGGATTCGGACCCTCTCCCAGGGCCAGTCCAGGACCGAACAAAACAAGGCTCAAGGCCTAAAATACCGAACAGCTGAGGAAGATCGACATACGGCCTCGCTGTTCGGCTTAAGACAAAATATGCGAATACTAGCGCCTATTATGCGGACGCCCTCAACAGCTATGCGGACCCTCGTCATTAATGCTGACAAGACCCCGCTACAGTAGGGCGCCCCCTATTTAAGGCAGAGAATTCCCCATAAAAGGAGATTGCATTTATTACAAACTGAGGAGGTATTAAAAAGGGTTAGAGCGTTAATACCCCTCCGACACCCCGCGTGTCCACTATCTCGGCCCGTTTCACTCAAACCGGGACGAGCCCCGTCTTCAGCACCCAGTTCCCTCACGGCCTGCTCCCTTGGGAC